>JAMPIV010020753.1:0-126342 GCA_024509875.1 Oreohelix idahoensis | reverse complement strand
TTAGCTTTAGAGTTGGAAAAATTGAAATTGACAAGCATGAGTAATGGTAATGATTCAAACAAGGGTTCATCTTCTGGTAAGGCTAATAATGATACTTTTAAGATTAAGTTACCAACATTTAGTCCTTCCAGCGATGACATAATGTTCTATCTGGACAGATTTGAACAAGCATGTACAGCTCATAACATAGACAAAGCAAAATATGTTTATCAGTTATCAGGGATACTGACAGGTAAGCTCTAAGTATATTAAATATGGTGGATGAACCTGACAAGAACAATTATGAGGTTGTCAGGGCCGCTTTGTTAAAGAAATATCAGCTTAACGAAGACGGCTATCGTCTACAATTTAAAAACATGTTACCTGAAAATGGAGTTGAATTCTCCGAGTTTATTGCAAGAATACGCATTACTTTCTCACGATGGGTTGAACTATCTAAGACGGAAAAAAACTTATGAAGGACTTATGGACTTAATACTTAGAGACAAAGTCATGTCGTCTGTCAATGAGTCTTTCCTTGCTTTCCTTCATGAACGTAAACCTAAAACAATAAAAGAAATGGAAGATTTCTGTTGCCAATACGTAACTGCGCACCACACATAACCATGGGTAACTCTAAGGTGAAAGAAGGTTTACCAGTTGCTTCGGCAGCTCCGTATGGCCAAAACTTTGCTCGTAGATTCCAACAAAATTTTGATAGAAAGAGTAGCGGTAATTTCTGTCAAAATCATGGAAATCAATTTCATGGTGATTCTTCTTCGAAGAATTGGAGACAACCTGATAGTGGTCGTTACTATCACCCTAATAATTATAGGCATTTCAAAAGAGGATATGGTAATAGAGGTTATTCCTGCCGAAGACCTCAAAACCAAACAAATAGATGTACGCATCAATGTGAACATGATAGTAATCGTGGAAACTGGAATTCGAACCAGGATAACAATTACAATAGAGACAATAATAACTGCAGAGATAATAATAACTTTGATAACTTCAGAGGTAATAATAGTCGGGGTAGATCTCAACACAAAAAAAAGAGATATCAGCAGGCTAATGCTGTACAACAGGAAACTGAGGGAGCCTGTAATCATGTTGTTGATAGTAAAAACTTTGACGCTGTCACTGGTTCTGCTTTTGACTTTGAGAGAACAAACAAATGCCCCCAATGCAGTACTTTATTCGAACCGGGTACCATAACTACTTTGAGTTGTGGTCACCCACTTCCCGCTCTTCCTGCTGCTGTTGCGCATGACGGGAGGGGTTCTTTAATTCTACATAAGGGTCTTGTTAATGATACTCCGGTCTCACTACTTTTCGATTCCGGATGCACCACTATTGGTGTTAGACAATCGCTTGTAGATCCATCTTGTGCTACAGGAAGGGTTATTAAATGTGTCACATTTGGCGGCACTCTAGAAAAATATCCTACTGCTGTAATTCGCATTGCCACTCCTTTCTTTACTGGAGATGTGCATGCTTGTCTCTTACCTAATCCTATTGTGGACCTTATTATTGGTCGTATTCACGGAGTTAGGGAGTGTACCCCACAGCAGATTGCTGCTTGGGAAGATAATAACATGCAAGCTACAAATGCAGTAGTTACAAGAGCACAAGCTCTACAAACACCCGAAACTTCACTGAATAGTGATAATGAAGTTGATAGCCAAGATAGTCACTTAGTAATCACTCGTGACTCTTTCATAAAATTGCAAGAAGAAGATCCTTCTTTAAAAAAATTCTTCGTTCTTGCGAAGAAAGGTGATCCGAATCAGGATACAAATAGAAAATCTTGGATTGCAATGAGAAACGGCGTACTTGTACGTATGGTACAAGATTCGGCTACGTCGGCACATTCGCAAATTCTTGTTCCCAAGAGCATGAGAGTCCAAATATTACAACATGCTCATGACTCGCAATGTGCTGGACATATGGGTTTTGCCCGTACGAAGTCGAGAGTCCTTGCGGCTTTCTTTTGGCCTTTTGTCAATAAGGACATTCGTATTTACTGCCGATCATGCAAGGTATGTCAGGAGGTCAAATCTAGAGGACCACGACATGCTGCGCCTATCCAGGCTGCTGACATTCCTATTCGGCCGTTTCAGAAAATGGCCATAGATATTATTGGCCCTTTTAAGGTCAAGTCGGCCAGAGGACATCAGTTTATCCTTACATGTGTCGATATGTGCACACGTTGGCCAGAGGCTATTCCTCTTAAGAGCATATCTACTACAGATATCGCAGATGCTCTTTGGTTGTTATTTTCTCGCTTGGGGTTCCCCAGAGAAATATTGTCAGACCATGGCACTCAACTCATATCTGACACTATGTCACAGGTAATGTCTACCTTACATATTGAACGATCTCTCAGTGGTATCTACCATCCTATGTCTAATGGGTTAGTTGAGCGTCTGAATAGAACGCTCAAGACTTTGCTTGGTAAGATAACTGAAGATCATCCTCAAGATTGGGACAGGGTTTTACCCGCGGCTCTCTTTGCCTATAGAGAAGTCCCTAATGAACACACAGGATTTTCTCCCTTCGAACTTGTCTTTGGCGCGCGTTCACGCGGCCCTATGTCTTTATTACACGATCTCATCACTGCCGATGATATTAGCGATGAAACTCAATCCTCATATGAGTATGTCATTGCTCTTAGACAAAAGATCATTGAGGCATGTGAGCTAGCAACTGCTTCATCAGAAATTGCTAAAGAGAAGGCAAGGCAGTTTGCTAACAAGAATAGATGTCTACGACAACTTTGTCCAGGTGACAAAGCATTCGTCCTACTCCCCAGTAGGGAAAATAGACTTCTTATTGCATGGAAAGGTCCGTATGCAATAGTCTCTCGGATTTCCGATGTTGACTATGTGGTCGATATTGATGGAAAGCATAAAACTTTCCACATAAACATGCTTTCGGAATTTCACGAACGTCCGGACTATTTGCTGCCTATTTTCCAGGCATCGGATGATGCTCCTGCACCTCACGGTCAGTATTCATCCCTGTCTGTCATTCAGGATGAGGAAGCTACCTTCTCTGATGTCAACCTTCCCCTTCCAGTGGTTCCATTACATTCCACGGAATCTTGGAAAAACGTTTTTGTTTCTCCTAATCTTTCTGGTGACGAACATCGACAAGTCTCGTCGATGTTACAAACATTTCAGGATGTTCTCACTGACATTCCTGGACACATAGATGTCATAGAACATGACATAATTCTTACCGACAATAATCCAATTAGGGTTAGGCCGTATCCTATTCCTATACACTTTCAGTCGCAAGTGGAAAAGGAATTGGATGAAATGATTCAATTAAATATAATTGAACCATCGACTTCACCATATTCTTCTTCCATGGTTATTGTCCGGAAGAAGGATAAGAACATACGAATTTGCGTTGATTATCGCAAATTGAATCAGGTCACAAAGTTCGACGCTGAACCGATGCCTTTGTTAGAAGATCTACTGATTAGACTTTCTAATTCTAGATTCTTCACTAAACTTGTCTTGTCTAAAGGTTATTGGCAAGTGCCTTTAGCAGAGCATGCCAAACCTCTTACTGCTTTTTCTACACCTAGGGGTCTATTTCAATGGAATGTTATGCCTTTTGGTCTCATGAACGCCCCTGCCAACTGTTCGTTCCATGATGCCGACACATCGTTCGGATTCGCATGATGCACAGAAGACCACAATACGTCCAAAATACTGAACATCTCTGTTCCTAAAACGAAGAAACAAGTTAGGAGTCTCTTAGGTTTAATTCAATTTTATGGGAGATTTATTCCAAATTTATCTTCGATCATGGCACCTCTATCAACATTGTTGAAGAAAGGTTCGCCTAATCTGGTCCGTTGGTCTGAAGAATGCCAATCTTCACTAGACCAAATCAAGAATATATTTTCTTCTCCTCCCATCTTAAGATTACCTACTCTTGATAGGACTTTTGTTCTTCGGAGTGATGCTTCATCCACTGGGATTGGAGCAGCACTGATGCAAGAATATGCAAATACTCTGCATCCTGTTATGTACATTTCTAGAAAACTAAATGCGGCAGAGAGGAACTACTCGGTTTTAGACCGTGAGTTGTTAGCGATGGTTTGGTCAATTCTAAAACTACAAAGATTCCTCCTGGGCGCACATTTCATTCTAGAGACTGATCAGAAAGCTCTTACAGCTATTCAGACTAAGAGTTTGAAGAGTTCGAGATCCACTCGATATGCTATAGCTCTTCAACCTTTTCACTTCACGGTACGAGCTATCCGTGGTGCGGATAATGTGATGGCTGACATTTTGTCTAGATGCCCACATGACTCCAACTAATATTTCTGTCCTATATTTCCATATATTACAGAGTCATAACACACCTATATTTCTACAATAGATTAGCACATCTGTACTTACTTTATATGTACACACTATCGTGCTTTGTTGTCATCTTCTTCTGTTCGTTTTTTAAGATGATAGAGGAGGACTGAGTAGTTAATATAAGGGCCGTTAGTTTACTAAACAGCCACAATTATTAATAATGAATTGTACCTTATGAAGCATATTAGTTATTAATTAGCATTATATTGCTTGTACTTTCTCAGAATGTCATTGTTGAGCTGAGGACTTACCTTACTAGTATCAAGCATGACGAGTTCTAGATTGTGTACTTACCCTCGGAATACCAGAGCATATGTCCTGGATCGTCATGTAGTTTAACTTTACTATGTACTTATGTCATTACATGTCAAAGAATGTACTATTTAAATTTTCCTATCAGATTTGTACATCCATTTTTAAAGACAATATTAGAGTATGCTGTTTAATGATGATTATAGTAACTTGCATACGTATATTGTGTTTACATGCTAACGTGATGTGTGTTGGTGACACCTCCCCGATGTGAATATTTTTTGAGACATATTTATTTTTCTGTTGAGGTATATCCTCACCAGACACTCTATAATTAGACTATTGTTTGGCAATTTAGTTAATTATCAGCGCATAATTCGTGCGTTTTGAGCCGCTTATCGCATGCTCTTTGATATTGAAAAAAAAAATATGTTCCACATTTTTTTTTATCGGGAGGAGGTGGTGATATGTTGCGTGATAAATTCTCGCAACATCGTTTTATTTCAATATCTATTTTATAACGCAAGGGCAACAACTGCTTGAAATTTATAGTCACTTTTCTCGGTAAGCATTTGTCTTCTCGCGTTGGTATCGAATGCAGTTAAGTTTGAGCTGTGGTCATTTTGCGCTGGACTGCGCATGACTTGTCTTGCTTCTTGGTCGATCGGTTTCCGCCCACCACTAGTGGAGTGAGCGATTTGGAATGGCGAAAGAGATGCCTCGTTGAAGAGGGGATCTCCGCTATTTTTTTGTTCTGTCAGGAATGTGAGAGTCCTCTTATGGATATTTCGTTTATTCGAGATAATACCTCTAGTGTATTTGCACATGCCGGGAGGCATAATATTTCTGTGTATTTCCGGAAGGCAAGGTAAATTAACATTTTCATTAACTCTATCGATTTTTGGTCGTGAACGATTTCTGGTTCATAGCCTGTCTTCGAAAGTCGTCGTCACGAGATGTTTTCCTAGCTCACATGTCGCTGTATTGTACTGCATCGGTTGATGCAGGTACCAAGGACCATTACTTGCTACTTTGTTAAATGAACTAGGTTTGGAAAACCTTTATTATCTAGAGGATATTTTTGAGGACATTATTTATACTTCGGCAGACGTGTCTGTCTTGCTGAAGTCAAACTAAGGAGAGTGAACTGATCTCATACATCTGGTTATCTCCTGGCTGTTATAGAAAAGGATGGAGTTTTTCACCTGACTACATTTACAGCACTTTGAAATATAACATGCATCTGACTCATCATTGTAATGCTGTCTACCGTCTATTGCTGTATTGAATGTTGCTGTGATAATGACTGTTTGATGTGCCTACATATTCGCGTAACCATTTTGTCACTGTGGCGTCCACAATAAATAATGAAGAAAAACGTCAACGGCTGTTACAAGAATCATTGACTTTATACGTCGTGAGTTTACTGACGTCCTATGTGGATTGCCCTGTTATTTTTGTATGAACATTGTTTTTTGACTGAACACATCTGCACACCACACAAAACCAGACATGCGGATACCATCCATCATCATATGGCATCACGCATCAGTCCCATCTTGCTTTGGGCCAATAATAATTGTGAGCCACCTTTTGAATGATGGTACCTATTTTCTCATGGTCCCCATCTGGTTTCACATGTAGGCTCCTTATTAAGTCTGCCCTATATCTTTTAGGAAGTACCAGTTGTCCGTGACCTTTGGATCTAGCTCCAGTCTTCCTATACATCAACTTGTTTTTCATGTAAAAATCTCCCTTGCCTGGAGTTGTATGACAAGTTGACAATTTTCCGAAACAAGGCTTGAGTGTTTTATCCCCAGCCTGTGCCTTCCTCATCTCTTCTGGAGTGGTATCCAACATAATATTCTCCTCCTGTCTTGAGGTCGACCTGACCTGAAGGGTTGCCATATACACAGGTTTCCTTCTGCAACGGTCAGTGTCATGATTGTCCATCTGACAATTCTTACACCACCTTTTTCCTTGGTTGAAAGATTTTCTTTCATCATATTTCCTTTCATCGAATTGTGGGAATTTATTTTTATTTTCATACCGTGGCCTATCAGACTGGTGCTTACCTTTGTGTTGATCCCTAGGATCAAATTTATTAAAGTTCTGTGGTGCCCTAAAGTTATCCACTTGTTTCTTTTTATTACCTGTTACCTCTGCTTGAGCTGCTTGATACCTTTCAGCAACATTTAGCAACTCATCCAGCCTCTCTGCACCTCGTTCCATGAGAAACTTTCTCAGGTCTGGAGCCATGGACTCTCTTAATTGCTCTATAAGGACCATTTCCTTAAGATCTTGGGTTTTCCCCAGAGAAGTCCATTTCTCCAAGTATGTCTCTATTCGTGCAGAGAACTGGTGATAGGTTTCACCTGACAGTAGTTTAGCATTCCTAAATTTTTTCCTATAGAATTCTGCATTCTTTTCATACCTTAACAAAAGAGCCTGCTTTAGCATGTCATAATTTTCCTGATCACCTCTGCTCATTTTTGCAAAAACTTCATAAGCTGCCCCACGAAGTCCCTGAGATAACTTTAAGCTCCACCTTTCTCTCTCTAACCCATACGTGGTAGCTAATAGCTCATACCTATTTAGGTAGCTCTCTATATCATCGTCTTTCTCAACAAAATGATCTAAATGAAAATTCATAGCTGAGGTTGAGGCTCCTTGAGTAACCGTAGCATCAGAGGCAAAGGGACTGGCACCATTTTCAGGAGCATGGCCTTGAAACTCAAACTCCCTTAGTCGTAACTCATGTTCCCTTTGTAATCTTTTATCTTCTGCTTCCCTTTCTGCAGCTAATTTCCTCTCTTCCCTTTCTGCAGCTAATTTCTTCTCTTCCCTTTCTGCAGCTAATTTCTTCTCTTCCCTTTCTGCAGCTAATTTCTTCTCTTCCCTTTCTGCAGCTAATTTCTTCTCTTCCCTTTCTGCAGCCTGTCTTCTTTCCTCTGCTTCCAATGCTTTAGCCTCTTTGTCAGCCTCAATCTGCAACCTCTTAGTCTCAGCCTCAGCTTGCAACCTCTTAGTCTCAGCCTCAGCTTCAAACTGTAACTTCTTAATTTCCCTTTCAGCCTCTAACCTTCTTTCGGCTTCTTTTTCTAATCTTCTTTCTTCGCGTTCAATAAATTTGTCACATTCCGTCGTGACATAGGCAACCATAACTTGCCCATCTAATCCTAACTCTTTTGCAGTCTGAACAGCAGCAGATCGAAACTTGGCCAGGTCCGCCATTGTCTATCAGGTAAATTTCTACAATGTCTAACCAACAATTTAATCTCTAAATATATCTAATGGACAACACAGGCACCGTGAGCTCAACCTTATTTAATTCCACCCAAGGATACCTTTTAATTCTTATATTCCCTGAAGTGAATTACCCCCAATCTTTTTAATAGGGAAAGATTCAAAATCCCAAGAGCGAGACCCCCAATATATGTGGTGAAGTGGGATGTTATAAATATTTATAGGGGACTTAGTGTACTGACTGAGATCAGCTGTGAAGGTATCTATATCTATTAAGAGTAGTGTATTATAGATAACCTTACTTGCTACCACATATATATATATATCTCAGTCAGAATTATTCTGGAATAGTGTGATGACTACGTTATGTGTCTAGGGTATGTGTATGATGAAGTGTAAGTCACAACAACAGACAGATAAACAATTTAATTTAATCCACTACTCTTGACAACACTGTGACACTCACATACATATAACACTCTATGAGAATATCTTAAGGAGTCACTGATAACTTTTCAAATAACAATATGTATTCATGGTTATCATAAAGGTATATGTGTCCTGATTCAAATACAAAGGAACCAGGAATCACAATCAATTTTAATTACAAGTATATGTACAGACTTTATCAATATGAATATTGTAGTGACATATATTATTAAAATATCCTATGTGTGTCAGTTGTGTAGTGGTAATATGAGGTAATACTGGTTTTGTTTTGTTCAAGCTCTGTTGGTATTTGTCATCATGACTTCAATAGTTTGTCTTTTGGGACTAGTATTGGAGATGTTCTCAGTTCCTGATATTAAGACAATTAAATTCCCCTCTGAATGTTATTTTTATAAAGTCATTTCAAGATGAGGGGACATAATGTTGAGCTCAGCTGGCCAAATCAGCTTATCTTGCGTGATGGCGGCAGGAAAGGACTCCTCTGCTCGAATTCTCCCCTGGGCTCTGGAGACACCTCACTGATAGCTAAAAAGACCAAGGAGTATGCTGTCCGACTCTGGATTCAGCAAAGCTCTGACCAGGTGCTGCTCAGTACCATCAAGACCACGGTCCCTGAAAGCAAGAAGGATGTACCTTCTACTTCATAACTAATTGATACTCTAGTTCTACACTGAGCACAATACAACACAAACATTGAGTTCAGAGCGTTAGGCCAACTGTCAGCTTCATCTGAAATACTTTATACCAGTATTTACCTCCTTAATGGTCACTACGCCTCTGCACTTCCAGCATTATTTCTGTCTAATCAATCATCCAGGTGTCAGTGTACTACTTGGCCATTCCATGCCGTTTTACTTCCCTCCGACACCCTCTGTTCAGGCTGGAGCATTATAGGCTTTATCTCCTGTTTGCCACTGAACTACACATATATATACAGGCATAAATTAACAATTTACATTCAATTTTCATTAAAAGATACTGAATGGTTCAAGCTTACCACAATTTCATGGAAATAAACACAGATACGTTGATTAGCAATGAATTCTGGCACAATTACTGGCACAAATTCCCATCTGCTTATGTTCCAGGCTTTTATTTAACACAAATATGAGCTGGCTTCAACGCACTGTTGCTTTATCAAGATTATTTGCACTAGTGGTCTCGAACTAACGCTCCTAAGTGAGTATATCAGCGAGTCTAGCCAATGAGGCCACGTTTCGACAAGTGTTTGAAAAAATGTTACCTTTTCACGTCTCCCCTAACAACGAAAGATAGTATTTATAGCCCGACCAATCGTGGTTAGTCTTTCATTTGTTGCGCTCCAATCAATTTGGAGTTTACATGGTAGGCTAATTCTGTAACGTAAGATTTTTTTCAAACACGTTAAAAAAAATTTTTATGAGCAGAAATGATTCCATGCTGTCAGGCATCCCCCCTATTTTATTTTGGGTATAATTTATTAATTCCTGGACTATTTGCGTAACGTTTTACATATTCTTTGTCAGCAAGCCCTAAGGAACCCAAATATCCAAATTTAAAAGAGCTACGTGGCTGCGTTCAAAATATGTATTTTCTACCTCCTGTTTCGAAGATGTGCTGTCTGGGTACTGTTATGTTTTCAACCGTAAACCCATCTATTGTTATCTTTCCTAATAAGCGTTTTTTGTGATTTTAAAACCTAACTCTGGGAAGGGTAATGTATTTTATCACTGTCCGTCTGAAAAAAAGTTAGTGCATGTAGTCTTACACGCGTGATGGCAGCATTTGTGTATCGCGCGACGCGTGTTGCATGCGTTCCTGATTTTCAGCCCTCCCTCTCTCTTTATCCTTTAGTCCATCTGTTCGTTCGTTTTGGTAACGCAGTATAATTAATGTTAGGATTAATTTAGGTCATTACGCAGTCTGCCTCTCAATGTTTTTCCAAGAAATACAGCACACGTTTCATTGAAGAAAGCGGGTATAATACAGTAAGCTTTTACTATCAACGTGAAAGCGTTACAATTTGCAGACGAAGCAGAAAACAAGGGGGATTTCGAGTACCTTCTTTGTGACAGCACTGTTATTTTTCCATTGCTCTTCTCTTTATTAATTTTATTTGTTAGGCTTCATATTTACCTAATAATTTATATATGTGGATTAGAATATTCCACGACAAGCACCAACATTTACACCAAGTAATATACCTGTCACTCTGTGTGTGTGTGTGTGTGTGTGTGTGTGTGTGTGTGTGTGTGTGTGTGTGTAGTACCAACATCTACATCAAGTAATATACCTATCACTCTGTGTGTGTGTGTAAGTAGTAATAGTAGTAGTAGTAGCAGCTTATGAGATAAACAATGAATAGGCCTACTGTTTCCTCAAGCATGTCGTACAAGGCTACTAATATGAGGTTGGTCACAGGACTGGCAGCTTTATAATGTAAAACTTATAGCTACAGAGACCACTGCTGCAACTGACATCTGAATGTGTAGGCTTCCTGTAAGGGTGGGGGGAGTGGGGGTAGCTGTTGGTGGGGGTTGGAGAAATCCATGCTATCATTATTCATAATAAATGTATCATTTTAAAACATACATAGTTATCATTTTAAAACATACATAGTTATCATTTTAAAACATACATAGTTATCATTTTAAAACATACATAGTTATCATTTTAAAACATACATAGTTATCATTTTAAAACATACATAGTTATCATTTTAAAACATACATAGTTATCATTTTAAAACATACATGGTTATCATTTTCTCATCGTCGTTACCAATGCTATATTCGGCTAATGCAGTATTTTAAGGAAGTCAGAATTCACATATAAGGAGATTTGAACTTACCGGTTCTGGCAGAGACTAGATCGGAAATGGGACACAACTGAAGACATAATCCAAATAAATGTACAATGTTTTCGATGACAATAAATGAAAGTGTTTACAACAGTTAACAACAAAGAACAGAGAAACGTTCAGTTAAAAACTGTTCAGCGGAGAAGGCGATGGGGGATACTGATAATATACCATCTAAGACAAGTGACTGGAATGACACGTGGTGGATATGACACTGATAATATACCATCTAAGACGAGTGGCTGGAATGACACGTGGTGGATATGACACTGATTGTCGTTTTCTGGTAAATGGAGAACCTTAATGTGTACCAGATTCTCCCGTCCTGTGTCTACCTCTCAAGATCTTTCTATCTCTACTTTATCGTTGTTATTTGTGTCTAAATGAATAAATCCTCACTTGTAGCTTTCGGATATTCTTGTTACAAAGGTCAAAACAAGGGGCAATAATTACCATTAGGGTCATACGTTTTAATTACTGTTTTATTTCGAGAAGCAAAATAAACTAAAAACACAGTATATAAAGATGTGCTGAGTGTTTATTATGTCATCATCATAAATTATTTTGCTCATGTGTTACTGGTAGTACAGTAACACTAGAAAGGTGTCTACTGAAGTCAAATGTCATTAATCTAGCTAAGATAGTGCAGCTGAATAACTGTCATGTATTCAGAGGAAGATATTTTTGGAACAATTTTTTTTATAAGCCTAGTTATGTGACAATTTTAAAATATGTATAATTGTATTATTTAATGTTGAATTGTTTTGAAAATGCATTATACTTACTTAGTCGTTCCTCTTGTACCGTGAGGTGTAAAGGTTTGTAAGAGAGAGCGCCATACTATTCTATCGGCTGTCTTCCTCCTGGCTTGGTTCCATTCTAGTCCTCGGTCCTTCAAAGATTGTCTAATGTTGTCTTCCCAGCGGACTTTGGGTTGTCCTGGAGGTCTAGATTCCTGGCTCTTAGTTGCCCATGCTTGCAGTGGTAGTCGATCTTCTGCCAGTCTGCAGATATAGCGTAACCATCTCAGTTGGGACTGTTCTACTTGGGTCTGCGGGGGTTGGGTTTTTCGAACTTGCCGTATCGTCTGGTAGCGGACCATGTATCTTCTTGTTACTTCTACCACCTTCCTCAGATACCTCATTTCTGACGTTTGGATCTGGCTTTTGTGGGTTGTAGTCATTGCCCATGACTCGCATTCACACGTCAAGACTGGGACATAGATGGAGCGTTATGCAGCCATCTTCGTCTTCTTACCAACTTCTCTCTTGCTGAGGAATCCGTTATTTATGGCTTGAAAAAAGTCTCCCAGCTGCTGCTCCTCGAGCAGCCAACTCTTCTTTGATGCATCCCTTCCGGTCTATGACAGCTCCAAGGTATTTAAAGTGGTCGACCTGTTCCAGGACCTCTTCTCCCAGCTTAATTTGATGTCTTCTTTCCTCTCGTGATAGCACCATTGTTTTTGTTTTGGAGCTGCTTATGATCACCCCTCTCTTCTCCAGCTCTTCCTTCCAGACTTGCAGGTTGGATTGAAGATGTGCATCTGATTTAGAAATTAGGGCAACATCATCAGCAAATTCCAGCTCTGAAATACAGACCTGTCTCATCTTCCAGTACCCCACTGAAAACTTTTCTGTCCTCTCATTACATGCCTTGATGACATCGTCCATGAAAAGTATGAAAAGATAAGGCTACAGGATAAAACCTTGTCTTACACTAGTTGTGATCCTGAATTCTTCTGGTTTGCTGTCCTCACATAATTTCTGCAAGACTTGTAGAAGCTCTGAATAGCATGAATCAGAGGTGCTGGAATATTCTTCCTTGCCAAACAATCCCATAGAGTGTTCCAGGGGACCTTGTCAAATGCCTTTTCCAGATCTAAGAAGCAAAGATGGATCTCACTCTTATACTCAAGAGCCTATTCACTCAACTGTCTGAGTGTGAAGATTAGTCTTGAGCACTTCAATTTGCTCGGAAGCCACACTGGACCTCATTCATTTGTGGCTCAGCTAGGCGTCTGAGTCTCTGCTCTAGGATTCTAGAGTAGATTTTACCAGGTACACTTAGAAGGGATATACTTCTACGGTTTCCACATTGTCGGTTGTCACCCTTTTTGAAAATCGGTGTTATGATGGCGATCTCCCAATCCTTTGGTATGGTCTTGCACCAAGCTGCATGTAGGAACCTTAGAAGTAATAGGTCGCTTGCTGCTCCCATGTACTTAACCATTTCTGGTATTATCCCATCATGTCCTGCTGCTTTGCCCATCTTGATTTTCTCCAGTGCTGCCTTCAGTTATTCCTTCTTTATGTCATCTTCATCACCATTGGTTTCCTCTTCTGTGCCAGTGGTTATCATTTCTGATGCTTGACCATGCACACCATCAAGGAGCTCTGAAAAATATTCTTTCCATCTTTCCATTACTTCTTCTGGGGCAATAAGCAATTTGCCTTGCTTGTCCTTTATAAATTTAAGGGGGCACTGTTTTTCCTTCCTCATAATCATTAGGGTCATAGAATAATTTCTGTTTTCTTGCGCATCTTTTTCTAGCTTTTCTCCAAATTCTTCCCAGGACTTCTGTTTTGCTGCTAGCACCTTGTTCTTTGCTTTTGTTCTGAGTATCATATATTCTCTATATTTCTCAGTTTTTCCTGCTGCGTTTTTAGCTCCTAAGTATTGTGTCCATGCCTTTTTCTACTCTCTTATTTTCTCTTTAACCTTATCTGTCCACCAAGGTGTACTGTTTCTCTTGTTCCCAAGGCGAACTTAAGCCACATGCTTCTGCTGCAGCTGTCTGTATGATGTCCTTGAATGCCAGCCAGTGTGTTTCCGGGTCAACAGGTTGTTGTTCTGTGTTACGTACTGCTGTAGAAATAAGCCCCTGGTATCTGGTCTTCACTTCTGGCTCTCTCAGCTTGTAGGTCTTAATGCTCGTTTTCCCTCTTCGTTTACTTAGCTTCTTGCGTGATGTTAGGCAGTTTCTAGGCCGAGTAACTCTTTCAGTTGTTCTTTTAATTGTTAACAAGTAGTGGTCACTTCCAATCTCTGGCCCCCTCCACACTCTAGCATCCCAGACTTACTTGAATACCCTCTTCCTAACTATGGCATTGTCGATAACTGACTTCTCATTCTTTGTTGGTTCACACCTAGTGTATACCTGTGTCGTGGTTGAGTTTGAGTGTAGAGTATTTGTCGAGTTGGACAACAGTAGGGAAATCGACAAGGGATAGTGGACTGACAGAGTTATAGATTACACACACAGAAAGGTGTAAATAGGAGATGGACTTGAGACAACCTGGAAGAAGATTTATCAAAATGATCTCTCTCTCCAAGCCTCAACTCACTTATGTCTGTCTAAGCACCTCTTGCTCTTACTCTTTTCTCTTATCATACATAGAGATTATAGTAAAGAGCTAAAAACAAGTTACTTATGGATGGAAAGGTCGTGAACAGCGTATTAATAAAGGTGTAAACTTTATTAAATGAAGAAAAGCATGAAAATATTGCATATCATCACAACAACATAAAATTACATCAATAATCAAAATATTCATCAATAGTCATCAATAACTCTTCAATAACCACAATAATGCAAATACACCAACGAACACACAGACCCAATCATAAAACCTGTAGTACACAGAGAAATGAAATAAACTGTCTGACAGTCTGTCCTTTCTCGTGGGACCAAGTACAATGCTTCAGACAGTGTCTTTTTACGTAAAAATATACTCCATGGGTGATGGACTTCACCTGTATAAATCCACTGTAGTCGCTATTGTTGGTGGCACCACTGATTTCGCGATGGTGACTGGACGACTGTCTATCTCCTGCTGACCAAATGAACGAACTGAGCGACAGCCTGTCCGCTTTTTCGTGGGACCAAATGTAATAGCTCCAATGTCTTTACGTAAATATATACTCCATGGGGGAATGGAATTGACCTGTAAATCCAATGTAGGCGATAACTTTGGTGACCTCAAACTGCGTGAGGGGCTGGAACTCGGTCTTCACCTGGCTGTCCGCTCATAAATGCGAGGTTTTAAGTATCCAGGAAAATACCCCCAAGACGAGGTTACTTGAGGACAACGAATCCCAGGCGCTCTTACTAGATTGGCATTAAATCCGGTTTGGGCTGGTTTGGACTGTGATCTGACTGCGCCGTTTAGACACACACAAAGGCTGGTGATATGAAATTCTGCTATATATGCTGGGCTGATTGATATGCTGGAAGCCGTACTGCTCTGACTGGTAATCCAATAGGCGAGTAGGAAACTACTCCTGCATTAGATGATTTCAGATTTAGCATTGGCTCGTGGCATTGCGTGAGCTTAACTTGGCGCTGACAAAAAGGGGTTTTTGATTCAGGAACGGGGTTGACTATTCGTTTCTATATGTATTCAGAAACCCTCTAGATCGAAGAGAACATGACGTTCTTCGCCTGACTGGAGTCTGCTCTAGCGATTTGGTTATCCCTGAAACTGAGACCAAAAGGAGACACCCGTTACATCAGGCGACAATAAATTATACTAACGTTATACGAAAACAGTTATGCTCCCCTATGGGATTTAAATTTATTGTACTTATTGCTATGATAGTTTTAGGGCTGTCTTTAACCATGTCTCCTGTTCCTTCCAATATATCAACTATAGCATGTGCCCGCATAGGCTTAATATCTTTTGTACACACATGTACCTGTCAGCCAATGTTCTGACAGCAAAAAACCTACTCCTCTTCTTCCGACTAAACATACAGCTGAATGGTTATGCTATTCATCTTACAACATTAAGTGAATTTACATAAACAGATTACAGCATTTGACATTACACAAATAAATCGTATGTCCCATTTGGGGAAATATATTAATATTCCACAAAATGAGTACAAAGAAAATGCAATGTTCTTGCTATAATAATACAGTTGTGGCTAAATCATAAGATATAATTATATCTATGCCTGGTGACTGCTTTCGGTGAATGTTATAGACTAGAGTCTAGCTACACAAATAAGCATAAAATAATTCCCCTTTTCCACTAAAAATATCTATCAAAAAGGAATAAGTGACTATCTCCTATAATCCATAGTTATTGCCTGCATCTCACTATTCAGTTTTTAAGTGAACAATCCACACCTGACATTATCTTACAGAAATGACAGTTAATTTAGCCTATTCTTAACTCATGATAAGCATCTGTGGACTGATTCTGCATAGTATCTGTTATTATAAGTTTAACATTTAACCCATGATAAACCGTAACAGTTTAAGCACCCTTACTAAGGCCGTAGACAACGCTACCTTATCACTGAATAAAATTACTAGGAGAAATCCTCAAAATGAATTCACGTCACTTCCTATCAGATATATAAAAGCTAACATGAATATATCATATTATAATAAGATATGTCAACTCACCCCGAAAATGACTAGAACATAGGCAAACACATTCTAGTACTGTGTTAAAGTTTGCCTTATCTCATGATGGTCATCTACGGGCCAGGAATATTCACGAATGTCTTTGTTTATTAAACCCGTTTACTCTTATAGATTACAAAGGACGCTCCCCCCGGACACCTGGCCTGCATATTTCTTCAGAGGTATCGGCGTAATGCGTAATACCGGGTAAGACAAAGGTTTCAGAAGCAACAACTTTGCAAAAATTCCCCCAGAAAGACAATCATAATATTATGTGCTCTTTGCTCATCTAAGGGCAAACAACAAAGACTAGCAGCGGGTTATCTCCCCCTGAAACAGATCAAACTCGTTACCCAGGCCTCACAGGGTACTAGCCGCTCGTGATCAAACGTTTTAAAGCGACCAGAGAAATTCCCCTGTTCGGACCACAGGGGAATGTATGTAATATTGCCGCTACGCTGACCGTTTCTGACAAGTGTGGGATTTCTACTGAAAGCCAGAACGTAACCAAACGCGGGTGGGGTTTGAACAGGTGAAAAATGAAAGATAGAAAAGAAGAATACAAATGTCTAGGAAAACAGAACATTAAAATGGCAAAATAAATTATCTGTCTACGTGACAACCTGTATGCGCTTATGGGGGAACTTTGTGTTTGTAATGATCAGATTCTGCTTAGTGCAGAATCTAAGGAGTCGCTTTCCATTGTCATTAAGAATATCTTCACATATCTTCCGATAACTCCACCCCATCTAGCATAGTCATTTCCAACTCTGGCATTGAAATCTCCGAGCATGATAATTTCATCTAGGCAGTCGTCCACTGTCCTTTGAAGTAGCTCAAAGAATTCTTCCTTGACCTCTGCTCGCTCATCTCCATTCGGCCCATACACAATGACAAGGTTGACTATGGTTTCTCCTTTTTTTAGTTTCAGGACTATAATGCGTGGCGAGACACAGTACAATCCCTGGATACCATCCCTTTGGTTTTTGGCCACAATACAACCCACGCCCCCTTTAGCTCTTTCGGATGTGTGACACCACTGTAGAGCAGCGTGTCGCCATCTAGATGCATAACTCTTTGTCCTTTTTTCTTTGTTTCTGTTAAAGCCAGGATTTCTAATTTGGCTTTCCTCATCTCTTCCACCAGCTCCTCTTCCTTCCCATTTATACTTCTTGTGTTCCATGTTCCGTAAGTCGTAGTCAGTAGTCCGTTACAGTTCGTCGCCTTTAGAATGAGTCCGGTTTTCTCTCTTATGTTTAGCGTAATCTGGTTTTTAAGACAAACAGGTGATTGGCCTGTTGTGCCTTTGCATGATGGAGGGGTTGCCTCCTTACCGCCCCCATGCAGGCAGTCCTCCTCCTTTGTCAGCCGTGCTTGGGACCGACCTAGGCGGAGTTTTGAAAATGTATTATATGAAACAGAAATGCTTGCACTGAAATAGACTGTGACTGTTGTTAATTATTCTGATAATACAGTTTTATTTGTCTCCATTTGATTATTTATTTATATTGTTTGTTCTTCCAATTTTACACCAGCCCCTTTATTATTTACACGTAACATGCACTAATTAATCCTACTATTTGTGTGAGCATTGCTCGTATTGAACAGTTGCCTCTCACATTAGTCACACATTTACTGACGTCTGTGACCCACGAGGGAATGATCTTAAAATTACGAAACTTCAGCTGTCATTATGATTAATCTTTTGAGATCAAGATAACACTATAATTTTCAGACAATACAGAGTTACCAATATCTCACCTTCGATACCAGTGCTATTCAGTCAATGTAGTATATTAAGTCAGAATTCACACATAAGGAAATGTGAACTTGTTGGTTCTGTCAGAAACATGCTAGTGAACTAATTAGACAAAAGTGATACTATAACTTCCACAACAAGGGAATGTGTGCTGGCTGTCCTCCAGTCGTATACTATCAACTTAAGGTCTGTCCTCCAGTCGTGTACTATCAACTTAAGGTCTGTCCTTCAGTCGTGTACTATCAACTATCAACTATCAAGTCCCTTTCCACTACTAAACATCATAAACTATCCCGTCTCCGCCCTACCCCTAAAGCTGCCCCTCCATCCTCCACTCCATCCTCCACTCAGGTAGTCTGCATCTTCTCTGATCTGCCGCTCTCTGAGGGAGAACGCTCTGTTCTCAGTAAGGGCCTATCATTTGTTCCTCTTCGTCCGACCCTAGACCCATATAATCTCCTCCAGGATGTTCATCGGTTTCACCGTCGCATGAGGCTGAAGTTCCATTTTAGAGAGGAAGACAGCACTCCGCAGTCTCAGGCTGAATCCGACATCTTCGCACGCTTTACTCACTCTACGAAACCTCCCTTTACACCTAAACCTGGGGCTTCCCATGCCCTGGACCTGTACATAAAGAACACCATCCATGACATTCAGCAGCTCCGCCCTCGTAGATTGCATTATTTCAATCTCACTTCTGCAGAGTCCCGTGCTCTCTCCCTTCTTCGCCGTAGAGACGACATTGTCATCAAACCGGCTGACAAGGGAGGAGCCATTGTCGTCTGGCAGAAGGACTTATACGTAAGTGAAGGTAAAAACCAGTTGACCAATGGTTCTTTTTACAGGCCCAGGACCAGCGATGCAACTGTCTCCAACAATCGCATTGTACACAACACTATTAAACAGCTCATCACCAGTAATGCTCTTCCTCCCCACGCATCTCATCTTAGGATTCATGAAAGTTCTTTGGGCAAGCTTGTATTCTACATGCTCCCCAAAATTCACAAGATCGACAACCCTGGCAAATTTATTGTCTCGGCCTGTTCCTGTCCTACTGAGCACATTTCTTACTTCCTAGATAGCATTTTCCAGCCTATCGCTGAGAATCTTCCCTCCTTTATCAAAGACACTAATCATGCTCTTTTAACTTTCTCCTCTATCCGACTCTCAGCAGACCGCTCTTACCGCCTTTTCTTGTAAGACGTCTGTTCTCTGTATACCTCAATTCCTCACTCTGATGGTCTCCGAGCTCTTCGGTTTTTTCTTAACACATTAACTACCAAATTGAAAAACACACTGTGGCCGAATTAATTTTTTTTCACATTTTCTTCCTGTAGGTGTTTGCACAAAGTAAGCTGTAGTTTTCGTAATTGTTTTCAGATTTTTATGAATTACGCGTCATTTTAAAGATAAATGAATGTATTATTACAGTAAACACCGGTTGTAACTCTAATAGAGGTTGTTGCTATTTAACGGCCCTCCGATGGCCGAGGACTTGCAATATTTTCACAATTATAACTGCTTGCGCCCCATCTCTATCAAAATCACAATTTCAATCAATGTGCACACCGTTTTCACTCTTGTCCTCGTCGCTAGATCTATCAGTCAATTGTTGAAGCACGTTTCTATCCTATTCAGCCGTTAGACGAGATGTACACGCATTTTTTTGTAGTCCTATCACTAGTTGCCACGGTAAACAGTTTTACACGATTTGGTAACTAACCTATATCCACTGACACTCTTCTCCGTCTTGCTGAACTGGTCCTTCAACATAATTCCTTTGAATTCAATGGTCAGTTTTTCGACCAAATTAGTGGTGTTGCCATGGGAACGAAGATGGGTCCTAGCTATGCCTGCCTGTTCATGGGCCACTTGGAGCATCAGATATGGCAACAATACTCCGGTCCTTTACCCGGGTTTTACCGCAGATATATCGACGATGGCATTGGTCTTACAGATATATCCGAGACTGATTTATCCCGCTTCATTGACTTTGTCAACCACTTCCACCCCACCATCAAGTTCACATCCCTCATCTCCACAGTATCTGTCAACTTTCTTGACATTACTATTACTATCACACCTTCCGGCATTAATACCTCAGTATACTACAAGCCGACAGATGCCCATAGCTACCTTGTGTATACCTCTTCTCATCCTCGGGCCTGTCGTGACTCCCTTCCATTCTCACAACTTCTCCGCCTCCGCCGTTTGTGCCTAGACGATGATGACTTCCACTTCCGAGCCAATGAGATGTTGGATTTCTTTCGTAGCAGACTTTATCTGGAACATGTTCTCACCTCTGCCCTCCAACGTGTGCTCCCCATATCTCGCCAGGAGGCCCTCAAACCTCACTATAAACCCACTTCGGATAGAGTCAAATTGATCTTGACCTATCACCCTCACAGTACTGCAGTCAAACAGATACTTTTCCGCCATCTTCCTATCCTCCAAGCAGAGTCTGTGACCCAGGAAGTTTTCGGTGAAGCACCTTTGGTGGCATGTAGGTGCGAAAAGAACTTGAAGGATCTTCTTGTTCGCAGCCGTCTTCCAAAGGAGAATGCCACTCAGTTTGGCACACTACCCTGTGGTCGGACACGATGCAACACGTGCAAGTATGTCATCTCAACCAACAAAGTGTTTTTTCCTGAGGCGACATACACCATCACCAGTAGCTTCACATGTGAGTCGCGCAATGCCATTTACACGATCATATGTAAACGTTGCTGCATGACCTATATTGTCCAAACAGGCAAACGACTTGGGGACAGATTCAGTCAGCACTTGAATGACATCGCTCAGCAAAAATCCACACCAGTTGCCGTACACGTTAATGGTCCTGACCATCATTGTCCCATCGACATCCAGGTCACGGCGATCAGATCCTGCTCCTCTGACACTGCTAGCCGAGAACAGCTTGAGAACCGTCTTATCCACCGCATGGGGTGTCTAAAACCAGCCGGTCTTAACACTCTGCACACCTTTGTCTGAGGTGTCACCTCCCCCCTTCCCGCCCCCCCTCCCCTTTTCTTCTCTTGTTCCATTTTGACTCTTTCCACTCTTATCCTATTTTTCTATTTTTCTGCCGCCTTCTAATAATATGTATGAATATAA
Organism: Oreohelix idahoensis; assembly: GCA_024509875.1. NCBI lineage: Eukaryota > Metazoa > Mollusca > Gastropoda > Stylommatophora > Oreohelicidae > Oreohelix > Oreohelix idahoensis. The sequence goes on along the minus strand of JAMPIV010020753.1, from coordinate 104,905 downwards.
AATACACTGTTTTTAATGTCTTCATTTTTTATTTCATATTTATTTATCTCCAACTAATTCTGTCCTCTTCTATTTCTAGCCCCCACTAATATTACGTTTGGGTAGTTTATTGTTCAGTTTCGTTTTTTAGTTTCGTAGTATGTATTGTATACATCCGGTGGTGACGGTCATTTCCTTTTCCGGGCACGACAGTCCATTAGAGGGAAGTTTCCTTCAGGGAAGTACCATGGTTTAATTTTTATGATATTTATTTAGGTTCTTATGTGTCCTATTTAGTCTTTACTTTCTTTCCTTTCCCTGACGAAGGCCTTGTGGTCGTAACGTTGGCTATTTTCTTTGTCTTTTGTCCTCGTAAGACGAATTACCTTTTTTCGATTTTTTTTTCACACCCATCCATCGTCTTCTTCTTCTTCCATCCTTAGCCACCAACCGGCAAAGCAGTATGTGGCCAGTACGCCTAGTGGCGTCTTAGGGCAACAACAAATTGATCAATCTATCGCTGTTTCCACCACGCCTAGTGGCGTCTTTGTGGAACAGAAACAGACCAAACAATCTATCGTTGTTTCCGTAATCAGATTGGTTGGCAAGCAGGTTATCAGCCCACTGTGCGAAGTTTTTACGGGATGGGGTAAACAGCCCCATGCCCAACCCTCCTTAGTCGCTTTTTACGACATGCGTGGTAGGGTGCAGTGTTACTATTCTTTGCTCCCCTTTTGGGCCCCGGCAACACATGGGTGATCCCATCCATCGTACTATCAACTTATGGACTTTCCTCCAGTCGTGTACTATCAACTTAAGGACTTTCCTCCAGTCGTGTACTATCAACTTAAGGACTTTTTTCCAGTCGTGTACTATTAACTTAAGGACTTTCCTCCAGTCGTGTACAATCAACTTAAGGACTTTCCTCCATTCCTGTACTATCAACTTAAGGAATTTTTTCCAGTCGTGTACTATCAACTTAAGGACTTTCCTGCAGTCGTGTACTATCAACTTAAGGACATTCCTCCAGTCGTGTACTATCAACTTAAATAGTTTCCTCCAGTCGTGTACTATCAACTTAATGACTTTCCTTAAGTCGTGTACTATGAACTTAAAAGAACTTTCCTCCAGTCGTGTACTATCAACTTAAGGATATTTTTCCAGTCGTGTACTATGAACTTAAGGACTTTCCTCCAGTCGTGTACTATCAACTTAAGGACTTTCCTCCAGTCATGTACTATTAACTTAAGGACTTTTTTTCCAGTCATGTACTATCAACTTAAGGACTTTCCTCTAGTCGTGTACTATCAACTTAAGGACTTTTTTCCAGTCGTGTGCTATCAACTTAAGGACTTTCCGCCAGTCGTGTACTATCAACTTAAGGACTTTCCTCCAGTCGTGTACTATTAACTTAAGGACTTTCCTTCAGTCGTGTACTATCAACTTAAGGACTTTCCTCCAGTCGTGTACTATCAACTTAATGACTTTCCTCCAGTCGTGTACTATCAACTTAAGGACTTTTTTCCAGTCGTGTACTATCAACTTAAGGACTTTCCTCCAGTCGTGTACTATCAACTTAAGGACTTTCCTCCAGTCGTGTACTATCAGTTTAAGGACTTTCCTCCAGTCGTGTACTATCAACTTAAGGACTTTTTTCCAGTCGTGTACAATCAACTTAAGGACTTTCCTCCATTCGTGTACTATCAACTTAAGGACTTTTTTCCAGTCGTGTACTATCAACTTAAGGACTTTCCTCCAGTCGTGTACTATCAACTTAAGGACTTTTTTCCAGTCGTGTTATATCAACTTAAGGACTTTCCTCCATTCGTGTTCTATCAACTTAATGACTATCTTCCAGTCGTGTACTATCAACTCAAGGACTTTCTTCCAGTCGTGTACTATCAACTTAAGGACTTTCCTGCAGTCGTGTACTATCAACTTAAGGACTTTTTTCCAGTCGTGTACTATCAACTTAAGGACTTTCCTCCATTCGTGTACTATCAACTAAAAGACTTTTTTTACAGTCCTGTACTATCAACTTAAGTACTTTCTTCTAGTCGTGTACTATCAACTTAAGGACTTTCCTCCAGTCGTGTACTATCAACTTAAGGACTTTCCTCCAGTCGTGTACTATCAGTTTAAGGACTTTCCTCCAGTCGTGTACTATCAACTTAAGGACTTTTTTCCAGTCGTGTACAATCAACTTAAGGACTTTCCTCCATTCGTGTACTATCAACTTAAGGACTTTTTTCCAGTCGTGTACTATCAACTTAAGGACTTTCCTCCAGTCGTGTACTATCAACTTAAGGACTTTTTTCCAGTCGTGTTATATCAACTTAAGGACTTTCCTCCATTCGTGTTCTATCAACTTAATGACTATCTTCCAGTCGTGTACTATCAACTTAAGGACTTTCTTCCAGTCGTGTACTATCAACTTAAGGACTTTCCTGCAGTCGTGTACTATCAACTTAAGGACTTTTTTCCAGTCGTGTACTATCAACTTAAGGACTTTCCTCCATTCGTGTAAAAAAAAAAAAAGACTTTTTTTACAGTCGTGTACTATCAACTTAAGTACTTTCTTCTAGTCGTGTACTATCAACTTAAGGACTTTCTTCTAGTCGTGTACTATCAACTTAAGGACTTTCTTCTAGTCGTGTACTATCAACTTAATTACTTTCCATGACTTCCCCAACACTTTTATTTCTGTCTCCTCTTCTTCGTGTGTTTTGTTGTCTACCTCTACTTGTCTTACCCTAGGAGATCCTAGAACCAGGACTACCTTGTATAGCAATCCCCCGTATGGCGCTGTTAATTCCTTCTTGACAAATCGTGGCTAATCAAAAAAGCGCCAAAAGAATTTTGATTACATATAAGAAAAAATTGAAATAAAATTACTTATTTATCTAGGTCCAGTTACATGGTCTTATACTGGTAGTTTATGTGGGTATTTGTTGTATATGATGAGGTTGCCTGTCCTATGTCTTATACTGGTAGTTTATGTGGGTATTTGTTGTATATGATGAGGTTACCTGTCCCATGTCTTACACTGGTAGTTTATGTGGGTATTTGTTGTATATGATGAGGTTACCTGTCCCATGTCTTACACTGGTAGTTTATGTGTGTAATCATGTGACGTATTCTTTCCAGAACGTTGTCTCCATTACAGCTGCTCTGAACGCATCACGATTCTGGGCAAGTCGACCTGCATCAGCCAAAGACAAGGTCAGACTCTCTGTGATGTCCTGGGTCCACCGTCGTCTAGGTCGACCCCTTCCCCATTTTCCAGGGACCATGCCTTCCATCACTGTTTTTTCCAGACTATTATGTCTTTTTATATGACCGAAAAATTTCAGCTTCCTTATTGCGATGGTATTTAGGAGCCAATGTTCCTGTACGTTTAGTGAGTGCAGTACTTCTCTGTTGGTCTTTTTTTCTGTCCAGGGTATTCTCAACATCCTTCTGTAGCATTTCATTTCGAATGATGTAATCTTTTTTGCAACTGTTTTATTGAGTGTCCAAGTCTCGTAGCCGTATGTTGCTACTGGGAATATACATGCTCTGATCAGTTGTAACTTTGTTTCTTTGCTTGTGTCTTGCCATAGGTTTTTCATCTGTATTAGTTTATGTGAAGCAATTGCAAGTCTTCTTTTAATTTCTACTGCACAGTCGCCAGAGCTGTTAATGATTGATCCTAAGTATTCGAATTCATTAACACTTTCCAGTTCTTCGTTATCAATTTCAATTTCTGGTTTGGTCTTTACTTTGTCTGTTGTCAATACTTTAGTTTTCTTGGTGTTTAGGTATAGATTTTATGTGTGTATTTGTTGTATATGATGAGGTTGCCTGTCCCATGCCTTACACTGGTAGTTTATGTGGGTATTTGTTGTATATGATGAGGTTACCTGCCCCATGCTTTACACTGGTAGTTTATGTGGGTATTTGTTGTATATGATGAGGTTGCCTGCCTCTTGTCTCACAGTGGTAGTTTATGTGGGTATTTGTTGTATATGATGAGGTTGCCTGTCCCATGCCTTATACTGGTAGTTTATGTGGGTATTTGTAGTATATGATGAGGTTGCCTGTCCCATGTCTCACAGTGGTAGTTTATGTGGGTATTTGTTGTATATGATGAGGTTACCTGTCCCATGCCTTACACTGGTAGTTTATGTGGGTATTTGTTGTATATGATGAGGTTGCCTGTCCCATGCCTTACACTGGTGGTTTATCTTGGAATTTGTCAAGATGTGGAAGCACATAAATATCTTGTCAGCAATATAAACAAATGGTGGAGCAACAGTCACTGAAATAAAAAGACAATACAAAAGGAAAAGGAATTTCACTATATATAGAAGTCACAAGAAATCGAGTCCAATAACAAAAACTGAAATAGCAAGCCCGTTCTATTGTATGTCTCTAAAACATGGACAGCAGCAAATAAGACAACCAGAAAGATACAGAATTTAACAAAAGGGCAGTTACGCAGAATAGAAGAATTAAAATGACGAAACAAGATTAATAATGTGGTACTGATGATAGGTACTAGAAGGACGTAAGTGGGAAATGTCATGCCGTTACAAGACAGTCATTTATTCTAAACAACCGAAGTAAGGGAGATAGATAGAGACAAAAACAGACATGGGTAAGGGAGATAAAGACACATGAAGGGATAAAGATATTGAATTAATAGCCCAGGGTAGAAATACATGACATGTTTTATTGAGTTCCTGTGCTTCATGTGGAACTAACAAGTAGCGATGGTGATGATGATGTGATGATGATGTGATGATGATGTTATGATGATGTGATGGTGATGTGATGATGATGCGATGACGATGTTATGATGATGTTATGACGATGTGACGATGATGTGATGAGGATGTTATGATGATGTGATGGTGATGTTATGATGATGTGATAATATGATGATGTGATGATGATGTGATGATGATGTGATGATGTTATGATGTGATGATGATGTGATTATGATGTGATTATGATGTGATCATGATGTGATGATGATGTGATAGTGATGTGATGATGATGTGATGACGATGTGATGGTGATGTGATTGTGATGTGATATTATGATGTTATGATGCTGTGATGATGATGTGATGATGATGTGATGGTCATGTGATGATGATGTGCTGATAATGTGATGATGATGTGATGATGATGATGATGTTGTGATGATGATGATTTTGATGTTGTGATGATGATGATGTTGATGTTGTGATGATGATGATGATGTTGTGATGATGTTGATGTTGATGTTGTGATGATGTTGATGTTGTGATGATGTTGATGTTGATGTTGTGATGATGATGATGATGATGATGATGATGATGATGATGATGATGATGATGATGATGATGATGATGATGATGATGATGATGATGATGATGATGATGATGATGATGTGATGATGATGTGATGATGATGTGATGGTGATGTGATGATAATGTGGTGATGATGTTATGATGATGTGATGGTGATGTGATGATGATGTTATGATGATGTGATGGTGTTGATGATGATGTTATGTTACTGGTTTTCTGAGAATAACACAAGGACGAAATGTTCATTCTGATAATTACACTCGCAAGAGATTTAAGATATCATGTATTTCACAACGTGTTATTTGACAGCACTATGACAATAATCCAAATCTATGTACCATGTTTACGATGATAATATATTAAAGTCTTTACAACAGTTCACAACAAAGAATAGAGAAACGTTGAGTTAAAAACTGCGCAGCGGAAGGGGAAGGGGGGCTGAAAATATGCCATCTAAAACGAGTGACTGCAATGTCACGTGGTGGATATGATACTGTCATTTGTTGGTAAATGGAGAACCTTAATGTGTACCAGGTTCTCCCGTCCTATGTCTACCTCTCAAGATCTTTCTTTCTCTACTTTATCGTTTTTATTTGTGTCTACTTTAAATGAATAAATCATCACTTGTATCTTTCGGATATTTTTGTTACAAAGGTCAAAACAAGGGGCAGTAAATGTCATTAGGGTCATTAGACTTAATTACTGTTTTATTTCGAGAACTCCGCCTAGGCCGGTCCCAAGCCCGGCTGAAAAAGGAGGAGGGCGGCTTGTATTGAGGCCGTAAGGAGCCCTCCATAATGCAAAGGCACATCAGGCCAATCGCCTGTTTGTCTTAAAAACCAGATTACGCGAAACATAAGAGAGAAAAGCGGACTGATTCTAAAGGCGACGAACTGGAACCTACTACGTACTACGACTTACAGAACATGGAACACTGGAAATATAAATGAGAAGGACGAGGAGGTGGTGGAAGAGATGAGGAAAGCCAAATTAGAAATCCTGGATTTAACAGAAACAAAGACAAAAAACATTCAAATAAATATTTTAAACACAGGCTTTTAATGCACAAACAACCCAAAAATAATTTTTCAAGGAGTTTATAGTTTGCAGTAAAAATGTAACATTTAATTGACAAAAAGCCTGGGGCGCTGATTCTATATGAAGTTAACTTCTGCTTTATACTTCATTAGACACCTATGGATAAAATGTATGATGCGCCCTTAAGCTACACTTCTAGTCTTTGCCCTTGTGTCTAAAGGCGACCCACTGGAACGGACTACGGTCTACGACTTACGGAACATGGAACACAGAAATAATAAATGGGAAGGAAGGGGAGTTGGTGGAAGAGATGACGAAAGCCAAATTAGAAATCCTGACTTTAACAGAAACAAAGAAAAAATGACAAGGAGTTATGGATCTCGATGGCGACACGATGCTCCACAGTGGTGTCCATACATCTGAAAGAGCTAAAGAGGGCGTGGGGTGTCTTGTGGCCAAAAACCAACGGGTTAGTGTCAAAGATATAACTTTGTCTCGGACCGCATTATGGTCCAAAAAATAAAAGAAGGAGAAACCATAATCAACCTGGTTATTGTGTATTGGCCAAATGAAGATGAGCGAGTAGAGGTCAAGGAGAAATTCCTCGAGCTTCTTCAAAGGACAGTAGACGACTGCCTGGATGAAATAATCCTGCTCGGAGATTTCAACGCCAGAGTTGGAAATGACCATGCTAGATTGGGTGGAGTTATCGGAAGATGTGGAGAAGATGCTCTTAATGAAAATGGAAAGCGACTCCTTAGATTCTGCAGTAAGCAGAATCTGATCGTTACAAACACAAAGTTCCCCCATAAGCGCATACATGCATACACTAGGTGTGAACCAACAACGAATGAGAAGTCAGTGATCGACAATGCCATAGTGAGGAAGAGCTCATTCAAGTATGTCCGGGATGCTAGAGTGTGGAGTGGGCCAGAAATTTGAAGTGACCACTACGTGTTAACAATTACAAGAACAACTGAAATTGCTACCTAGTACTATATTCAAGACAGTAGTTAGTGTGATTAATATGTTAGGAAGGTGGTCAGGTTCATGTAAAAGCTGGGCTTTGTGCTATTTAACCAGTGGGAGTCAAAGAAGACATGCTGGTATGATTGGTGCATGTAGAATGAAGAAAATGTGGTGAATGGTAAGGACCTTTCGTGATCAATCCTTAAGAGAACTGGCTCTCCAGAATTATGACAGTGATTCCTAATGGGTATTGGATGGTATTCTTGGATAGGGATGCCCGCAATTGGGGGTGGTGGGTATGTCCGAATTTACAGTTATTATCGAGTATAAGTGATCCCTAGTGTAATCTATGTGACTTGGCAAAGGGAGGTTACCGTGTTTAGGAACCAGCATGGTCGGTTTATTGGTAGGCCATGGGTAAAAGCGGGCGAGTGTATGCAGTTTTATTTCTGGGGTGGGTGGGAGGTGAAAACTAAGGTCCGGAGGGGCTTGGTATGGGAAATGTGGTGGTCTCCACGTTTGCGGGTTGGATGGTTGTGGGTTTGTGGTGGTCAGTGATGGGTGGGGGGAATTGATGTAAGAGTTCGGGGCAGTTTGGGGGGAGCTGGGTCCCATGCATTTGTTGTGAGATGTTTGGGTACTAGGTGGTATGTGGGGGGAGATCCGGTTGTTACAGTGAGTTGGGGGGGGTTGGGGGGAGTTGGGGGTGGTGGTAGGGGGGTTGGTGAGGTGGGCTGTCAGGGGTGTTGGACTTGGGGTGCCACGCTTTTGTGAGTGTACTGCCGGGAATGGGGATCCGTGTGGTAAGGGAAACGTTGGGGAGTTCGTTCCAAGTTTCTTAGTGAAGAGTCCACATGGGACGGGGGGCTGGGGGGGGTGGTCAGTTCATACTGTTGGCAGTTAGGGGGTCTGGCAATAGAAGAGGTATGGGGGTCGGCCCGTGTAACTTTAACTTGTTGTTGGGTTGGTGTTTTTAATGGAGTTTTCGGTTGGGGAGCACGGGTATGGTTTGGGGTATTAACGTGGGGTTAGTTCGGATTTCGGGGGGAGTGAGGTGGAGTGTGGCCACTGATCGGGTGGTTCATGGGGTAAGGGTTTAGGTTGCAGGGGAGGATGGTACTGTTATGGGTTGGTCAGGCGATGGGGTGGGGGTGGGGAGTTTAGTTGTTGGGGTGTGGACAAGGTCTGGGGGGTGATGGGGGAGGAAGCACTGTGTGGGGGGGGGTTGGTATTGGTAGAATGCGGTGGGGGGTATGGGGGGACGGTCTCCGTGGGGGAGTGGATGTATGGGGGGGTGGTGGGGCAAACGTGGGGGGAAGGTAGGGTGAAGGGGGCTGTCTTCGTTGGTTGGATTAGGTTGGGCCCGTGATGGAGGTGACGATGGGAGTGTGGGGGCCCTACATGTTTGGGTTTGAGGGTGATTGGGTGGTGTTTGAGGGGGTGGGGGTAAGGGGTGCTGATGTTTGTGAGGGGATTGAACAGGTGGTCGAGTGTTGAAAAGAGGTAGTGGGAAACAACAATGAGGCACAAACAAAAGAGACGAGTCCGAGGTGGATTGATTGAGGGGGGGGATCATTGAGGGTATTAGTGTCGTGAGGGAGTTGGCTGGGGGTTTATTATTGTAATTTGTGTTGCCGGTTAAGTATTGGGTGTTACTGATTTGGATTTTCCAGACTAACGTTTGTGGGGTATGTGCCGTTCATTTGTTTGGGGGGTGGGGGGGGGGCGGCCATGGGGGTGGAGGGGGGGGGGTGTTGGGGGGGGAGGGGTTCACCAGTTGGTGGGGGGGGGGGGGTGCGGGGGGGGGGGATGGGGGGATGGGGTGTGAGTAGGTGGGGGGGGGGCTGGGGTGGGGGGGCCCCCAAGGGTTGGGCGGGAGGGGTGCCTGGATTGGTATGTGTTTTTCAGGGGATTGGGGGGGTTGAACCACCGCCACAGGGGGGACCGGGGGGGAGGGTTGGTGGGTTCGGGTGGGGGGGGGGGGTTTGAGTGGGGGTGTTTGTTTGGAAATATTTGAGGCCGGGGTTTGGGTGATTGCGGGTGGTTTGGATGGCCTAGGGGTTTGGACTCTTTGGTGGGGCCATTTGTTTCGAATTGGGGGGGGGGGGGTTGTGGGTGCATACGAGGGGGGGGGGAGCGGGGGTTGGCTGTACGTGGGGGGAATATCGGGGGGGGACTTTTTATGTTTCTAATGTTTGGTGGCGGTTGCAGCGGTGGAGTGGGTGGTGGGGGGGTGGGTGGGGTGGGGAGGGGGGGGGGGTGGGAGGTGAGGGGGGTTGTTGTTGGGGGGGGGGTGGTGAGGGTTTTTGGTGGGGGTGCGGGGGAGGGTGGTGGGGGGGGGGGGGGGGGGGAGGGGGGGGGTGGGAATAGTATGGGACGTAGCTTGGGGTGGTGGGGTTGGTTCGCAGGGTGGCATGGTGGAGAGGTGGGGGGGTTTTGGGGTTAACGGACAGTTTCGATCATTGGGGGGGGTCGGTGGGGTTGGGGTGGTTTGCTGGGGGGAGGGTGGTGTTGGGGGGTGAAAGTGTTGGGGGGGGGGGTGGGTGGGGGGGGGGAGTGGGGGGGGTGGGTGTGGGGGTGTTTTTGGGGGGAGTGGGGTTTTTAGGGGGTTGGTGTGGGGGGGTGGTTTGGGTGGTTTTTTGTTGTGGTTTTTTGGGTGATTGGTATTTATGTTGTGTGTTTTGGGTGGTTGTGGTGTTTGTTTTCACACTTTTTTTTTTTTTGTGTTTGTTTGTTGTTGTTTTGTTTTGTGTTTTTTATGTGTTCTTTTGGTTGGTTTGGTTGTATGGTTTGTTTGTTTTTCTTTTTTTGGTTTTGTGTTTTTTTTGTGTTTTTTTCTGTTGGTTTGGTTGTTCTTGATGGGTGTGTCTTTTTTTTTTTTTTTATCGTTGGTTGTTTTTTTTCTTTGGTGTTGGGTGTGTTTAGTTTGTACACGTGTGTTGGGGTGTTTGGGGGGTTTTTTTGGGTTGAGTTTTTTTTTTTTTTTTGTTTTTTTTTTTTTCGTTGCGTGTTGGGGTTGTATGTTTTTTTTTTCTGTTTGTTGTGTTTCTTTTTCGTTTTTTTGTGGGTTTTTTTTTTTATTCTTTTTTGTTTTTATTTTTTGTTTTTTTTTTTATTTGTTTTTTGTTTCTTTTTTTTTGTTTTGTTTTTTTGTTTTTATTTTTGGTTTTTTTTTTTTTAACCGAGCTGAAAGTACTAAGTGCTGAAATCCTTTCACAGAATTAACGTGCCCTCAGCAACAGCCAAAAGCACCGTTTTTTTTGCTTTTTGACAATCTTCTTTTACACAAAGTGGATATGTTCGGACCCAAAATATTAAGTTTTTCCCCGACCGCTGATTTTGTTTTTTGGTGATACTAATTTAAAACCCGTTTTGGTCATGTGATCCGGGAAGTGCGCTCGAATTTGGGCGCTAATTTGTTAGTTGAGGTTTCTGGCCATCGACCAAGGAGAGGTCGCTTTTTTTTGTTTTTTTCTGTCAGCATTTTTGCTGGGATTTGGATGCCATAGTTTTTCATTGAGAGGTGCTTGTCATTTATTCATGAGGTTAAAGATTAATTTTCATGTTTCTAGAACGGTGGTGTTAGTTTTAGCAATTCACTTTTTTCGTTTTCGTATGACCATTGATGAGAAGTCATTTGTAGTTAACGTATGGCTTTATTAGAATGCAGGACTTAGTCCGTGAGCGAAAAGTCATTGCGTTGTTCACGTGATATGACGATTACCCCGCGAGTTTTTTGATGATGATAGATTTGATTGTTGATTACTTACAAGTGATCTTGAGTATTTTCTGTTTGCATTGTATTGCAAAAAATATTTTGTATCTCCTTAGCCGTGTATGGCTTCATTTGTGTACATGATTAATTAAAGGGAACTTAACCTGTTACGAGTTGTTATTGGTGGGAATCTATTGTGTCAGCTATTGCATACTTTGGTCATATCCTTAAAAGCAATTGCAGCTTAGAGGGCGCCTGAATTATCAGCGCTGTGTTAAATCACGAGTTGTGAATAGGTTGTTTTCTGACTACTTGTGAGGACTCCCTTGAGATAGAAGCTTTACTACTCTTCGCGCCATCTACATTTCTGCCTTGGAGTTTGAGTAATTGGTGTGTAAGGATTGACTCCACTGAAGCTAATTGTTGCCAGTAATTTTAGTGAAAGGGGGACGTTGATCATGATTTTATTCATTAGGTGAGCAAGATTAGATTATGGGTTGTCATTGCTTGAAGACGTGATTGTTTTAAAAGTTAGGTTAAATTTTTAATTAGTAGAAGTTAAGGTTAGAAAAGATGTTCCGAACGCTTTGACATTTCAATTTTGGTAGATTATTCCACTCCGAAAAATATTTTGAAAATTAGTACGACAATGTATAGTTAGCTTTTTACCCAGGCTTAAAAAATTAAAGCCGTGCAATACAAGGGGCCCCTTTTAGTGAGACTTGTTTCGTTGGTTTTTGAACAGCCGGGTCTCGTAGTTTGTTTTCTAGGTCGGAAGATGTTTTTTTCCCGTGGGTACAGTGAGTTTTGGGCATCGATCTGGGAGAGGTCGCCCCATAAGTTGTTGTTTTTTGACGATAGTAAGCCTGTACAGTTGGCTGAATATTTTAGAGGCCATTGATTTTTGTTAGGCCATTATTTCATTAGAGGGAGGATATTGGTGTTTTTGTTGAAGAAGAACATGTTGAATAAGTGTTTCGATATTATTGCAAATCTGCTGGGGGAGGCTTGTAATTGAGAATTATACCGGATGAGGGGGCATAGCGGTGTTTTTTGATAAGGATCCATTAATTACACATGTTTTTTATAATTCAGTCGCTAAGATGAGTTAAAGGTTTATTATTTGCAGGGTGACTTGCCAGGTATGGAGTCGTTTGAGGAAATTGGCTGGTATTTACTTCATTAGATTATGACAAGCGCTTATGTGTCGGTCGGAGTTAATCTTTGAGGATTCTTTTTATGCAGTAGCAACCAGGCGATGATGCGAGCCGTTTTGCTTATCTGTGAGGATGGTGGTTCCGTAGATTTTTAGATAGGAGTTATTAAGGCCACTGAGTTTGGTCCCTTCCTGAATACGGTTGGAAATTAAGTGATAGTGGCTGGAACAAGTGAGGGGCTGGAGAAGTTAGCAATAGAATTTCCCACCGTGAGATGATTTTGTGTTTATAGAGGCTGTCTTTGAGAATCGAGATAATCTTCTCTCTCTCACCTATCTTCTACGACCGCTTTTAAAGGCGTCAGACAGTGTAAACACAGAAATATATTAATATATCTCTTTCTACTCACGGGCACGCACATACAAGTGGACGACAGGTAGACCACACCGACGTGTGGAAAACTATAACAATGATATACAGATAATATGGGGATCGAGGCTGACCAACGCACTGATTTTTTTTGTTCAAGAGAGAATACATTTAATTATCATATCATAATTTCTCACAACACCAAAAATTAGACATCAAGGAAATAAAACATATACAAATAGTCATAAAATTTAAGAAGATGCTACAAGGATGATAAGGCCGTTAGAATTCTTAGCTCTAGGTTTAGCCCACAGCCCCGTTAAGAGAAACAGATGATGGCCCAAAGAGTTATAGATACGTAGGGTTTAGGGGGGCTAAGAAGTTTTTCTTCTTTTCTCGTAAATGTATGCACAGAGTTGAATAAATCTGATTTGCCTAAGACAGTAAAAAAACTCTAGCAAATAGCTAATTACAAATTCTGCAGGAGTTTAATACAAAAAAGAATTAAGACTCAAGTAAATGGATGGACAATATTACAACTGTAAAAAATAAACCAACTCTGATCTGCGTACACTCATTCATTCAGCCCATGGCATTGGGGTAGCAGTTATACTCACAACTTTGCTCGCTGCCTCTGGGAACATAATAATATCTAGGACCTTCACACAGGGACCACGAAAATTTGCAAAAATTGCAGTCCTTGACCAGAAATCCCCCAGTTCCCAAAAGACGTACTAAACTCTCAGGGGAACGATTCTTGGATGTTCTAATTTTTTCGAATGTCTGATTAAGCCGCATGAAGTATTGTCCAGGAACGAAAGGTAGCAGACCACAATGTCATTAGCTTTGGTTTCTAGCTGTTAAGGAATGTCAGATCGGTGGTTCTACTTTCAGGAAGTACTATATTTGGTCACCACAGTACTAGTCCAAAACTCTGTCGGAATTTACTGTTTATGATCTTTGTTGCCACAAAACGGGCTGAATTGTTTGAAGCGTTATTCTGGAAGAATTAAATTCTGGCGCGAAGGGCCTCTTACTTCAATTAACTGTTTAACTGTTCAGAAATGTAAGGGAGACAGGACAGTTTCTTACCTTGAACACAAAGTGCCACGTTATTACTAGAACTGACTATGCTGGTAAAATTATGTTTGGTCCTGGCACGTTGTGTTCACCATATAAAAGAAAGAACACATATCAAATAATTTACATATATATGTACTCAATATATACTTACATTTTTAATAGCAGCCCTACCAGCTTGACTTATATTTTAAACTTCCCGTAAAAATAAGTTATTTTTTAATAAATCAAAACATTCATGAATTAGAAAATACATACGTATTTCGTCAAACAATCAACCTGATGTATCATGGCATTATAAGTTTAGTTTTTAAAAATATATTCTCTCGTATGATTATTTAGATAGTTTAAATTAAAATTTTCTTTTATTAGGCCGAATGAATTTCATGCAGTAATAATAATTTCTGTTTTCCACTGAATAAAAAAGGCAACGCGTCACTAGTTAAAATAATACCGAGGGACTATATAGATTTGTAGGGTCCCTCTGTTTGGGGGGAAAGAAATTTAGTTAAATATTAAATCGGCGATTTTAAGTCCACTTAATCAATCACAAGCAATAATTCTAGAGAAAAAAAGCTACTATATAATTATTTACCTTCAATAAACACTAGCACTACAGGATTATCGCACAATTAGAATTTTTACGCTCATATTTATGGAAAGTCTAGAAGTTCGACAAATTGTGTCGCAACAAACTAAGAAACTTCGCTTATACAGCTCTACTCTTCGCGAACCATTGGGACTTTCTACTGCGATTTATTGAGAAGAATTTGAAAATAAATGTTTCAAAACTAGGTTAATTATTTTAAAATTCAGACAAAGGTTGAACTATATTATCCCCCCGCCCCGATCTCTCCCCCTTCTTGCACCATTAACAGCTACGTTTACACTTAGAAGCATGTTTTCGTAACTGTCTCACCCCGGTGCGATTTCGCCACACTTCGGTTTTGTCAAACTGGACCGGGGAAAAGGCGCGAGTCAGTTGCAAAAATCTATACAACCGTCTGCCCGTTTAACCTACGGATAATAATTACTCACATACCACCCCTTTCGTTTAACAAAATGACCGAGATAAACGGGCGTCGTTTAATTTCAAAGGGTAAGACAAACATTGTCTGAATACCTGGGGGCAGTTTTCACACTACAAGCTGACCATGGCCCCGTGGAGCATGAGTGTTTGTCATATGCGAAAAAAACCAGACCCTCTGTCTGACGGCTCCTGCCCGTTCTGGCGGAGTGATATTTTCACACTACGGCCCCCCCCAGAACTCGGGACCGAAGAAACCACTGTCCCCCGTGGGAACAGCAGACAGCTTGTCGGGGGGTGGGGGGGTGGGGTAAAATACCCCAAAAAATCTGACGGAATGCATTATAACGCTTTCTTCGTCTGACTGACATCCACGTAATACATCTAGTGCGATACTCCAGTTTTTGAGAAACAAAAATCCGGTAAAAGTTTAAAATTACTGAAGGAAAATATTTTTCGGCAACGAGGGATGCGAAAAAATACAGGAAAAAAACAAGTTTGGAAAATTATAATAATAAATGGATTTTGCGCGTGAGAGGAATAGGAAGAAGTTCTAGGCAATTTAATGACCCATAAACCTAATGTGACAGGAGGCCATATTTACGGGTCCAGTATTATATCTTATAGCGCAGGAGAGTATCTTGAGGATGCTATTGAGGCAGTAGCACGGCGATGATGTGAGCCGTTTGCTACCTGTGAGGAGGCCATATTTACGGATCTATTTTGATATTCTTATAAGCGCAGGAGGAGTATCTGGAGGATACCATATTTTAGGCAGTAGCACGGCGATGAATGTCCGTTTGCTATGTGTGAGGAGGATATTTATATTTTTTCCCCCATGTTAGCACGGCGATGGTTGCCGTTGGCTAGTGGATCCATGCTTAGAATTATTATAGCGCTAATGTGAGGAACAGGTGGATAGCGCTGATTTGAGGTGTATCTTTAAGGAGGTCATGGGATATTGGGTTAGTATCTGCATGATTCTGAGATGTGAGAAGTACTTTATTATTGTATTGTTATAACTTGTAGTTTGACTATAACTGTGTATTCTGTATTAACGTGACGTGTTGTGGTGTATTAAACATTCGTTAACTATCACCAGCCGTTACACCCTTCCATGCTTCTATTGTGTGTATCTACTGTGAGTGACTGTCCCAAAACCACAATCACCTTCTTCACCATAAAGACATCCACCATATTTGTATCAGTTGTGGTTTTTCAGTCTAGAAGGAGCTAACACCTACGTATTCGCGTTTATAGCCTGGGTGGCGTAGTTTAGGATCATTTAGAAGTGCCTGTGTGGCGTATATGATTCAGAAACAGTTACCTTAACGCTGATGTGTATTTGTAGCAAGAGAGTAAATTAGGTCAGATTCTGGACCAGTCATTACAAGTGGGAACACTGAACTGTGTTATGTTTGGCTCTGTGTGGGCGTGGCTTAATTCAACTGTACACAGGTATCAGCTGACTGCGCATATCCATCCTCATATCTTGGCGTGTTGTAGCAACTAAACTAACTTTATCAGTTGGTTTCGATATCAAACAGCTGTTATCTGATAGCGACATTGATGCCATAATTGTTACAGTGCTTGTTCCAGTCTTTCCATATAAAGATTCAACTATAGGTGCAGTATTTTGGAGAGTTCGTCTGCACGTATACCTCAAGTGATTGCGGGGTTGCTGTGATCGGTTCCTGTCGTCTGATGCATTGTTGAGGACATACTGTGCAGTGGCAGAGATCTGAAGACAAGAGAGCTTAGTCCTTCTACCTTTCTGCGGTGGAGTAGTTTTAACGTCAGAACTTTGTGATATCCAGTGTGTTGGCGGAAGGGTCAGGATTACCTTCAGTTAAGTGCTTTTGTTGTGTGTAAATGTTGCCACTTCTGTCCATGTCAACAAGCCTCAATCTGCACTATCCTATTCTATTGATAACTATTGTTGTTGTTGTCGATAATTATATCGATTAATTTTAGAATGTGATGATGTACAGGGATTGATGATACAATATTTGAGATCTAAACTTGATTTGGTATAATGAAAGTTAATTAAGACATATATGGTTGACTAAGTAAACAAGTCACAATGGATTCTGATACAGATCCGGAGGATATGAGACCTGTATTAGAGTATCTGTTTCAGGAGGGGACAGATTATCAGGGATTAAAAGGCCCAGAGCTTGAGTCACATGTTATGGGGTTACAGGTTTTTGGTCTGTGCATCGAGAGCTCTAAGAGAGTTTGCTGAGGAGAATTTTCAGTCTCATCCTCATTTAATGATGGCTAAAGAGTTAGCGCATTTGCTACTTTGGGAATTTCGTGGATTTGTGTGCAACTATGTTAATGTTAAACACGATCACATAAGGAAGGGAATACAAAAGATGATTCAATACGGCATTTCTGATGACCAGGAAGAAGAGTTAAAAGAGAAGAAGCAAATAGGAGATATAAAACAGAGTACACAGGAGAAGAGGGAAAGTTGCTTAAAAAGTACTACTTAAGTGAATAAGCTACATAAAAAATGTGACTAAACTTACAGGTGATTTATGTAAATCAAATTCTGAGCTTGCTTGTGTTCGAGCAAAATTAGACTCGGCATTGTGCAAAATTAAAGAGATGGAAGCTCAGAGGGGAAAAAAAAAAAAATGCGAAGTTAGAAATCTGACTCAAAAAGTTCAAGAGAAGACGGAGATTTCTGGGAAATTAAAAGTTCAGATTAAGAAATATGAGAAGTTGTGTAATGAAACACTTACTGATTTATTAAGTGACGATGTGATTTGTGGTTGCCAAATTAAAGAAAAGGATACCATATCCCTAGAGAAGATTGATAGGCTTACGAATAGTCATGATATTGAGATTGAGAGGGTTGATAAAGAGAGAATGAAAGAATTAATGATGGAGAAAGACAAATGGATTAAGATTGAAAATTTGTTAGCAGAGGAAAGCTGCAAGGTCTTAAAAGCTGATAGTTTAAACAAGAGATTAAGTGAACAGATTGCACTTAGAGACATTGAGATTGCAGAAGCAAGAAGAAGAATATATGGTCTGCTTGACGTAGTCTTGAATAGCAATATGTGGTCTTCTGTCAATGGTGACAGTGATAGACAGAAAGTTGCTTATCATCAGAACACTAAAGCAAAAAGCCAGCCTTATACACTTTTTGCGGATTCTACGGTCAAGAATGATGGACATAGGTCGTTTCGTGGGAAATATAACTTCCAACGCAATACCAATGCTATTTCCAATAATATTGTTTCTTGGCGACAGTCCAACAAAGAGAATTCTACAGTAATATCCAGTCCTGTAGATAAGGAAAGAAACAGTGCTAAATCTCAAGTCAGTGTGTTAAAAACCAACAGCGTATTTATTGACAGATCTGATAAATTGGTAACAAGTAACAAACATACAACTGCTTGTTACACGAAGGAAGCAAAGGTTGTGCAAAAAAATAAAGAGATTGTCAAACCTTCTAGTCATACCCAGTCAAGGCAGTGTGACTCATTTCTTAAACACATTGCGACAAGCAAAGAAAAAAATAATTTTGATAGGAGACATAACCCTAAGGTTATAAAGTACCAAGGGAGTTCATCCTACGGTAACGTTTCTTCTCCTAAAAACAAGAAAAAATGTGACAGATCTCAACATTGTGATTCTAAAAGTTTAGAAAACTATAGCAGAAGTAATTATATGAAAGTTTATGAGTCTAGTAATGATTTTTCTGCTAAAAAGTCAGTTCTATCTGATGGACATTGTTATCTGGGAAGAAGTATTAAGAATAACTATTGTAACTGGGATTTAAATCAGTACAACGGTGTTAATAGAGCAAATAACAATGCTCTCAAAAGCAATTATAGAGATCGCAACCAGGTTAGCTGTGCTCCATATAAGAGCAAGATTATTAGCAATCAGAGTAATAGGAACGGTAATAGGTTCTTAAATGCTTTTGCTTGTCATGCTGATAGATTTG
The DNA here is from genome assembly GCA_024509875.1 of Oreohelix idahoensis. NCBI lineage: Eukaryota > Metazoa > Mollusca > Gastropoda > Stylommatophora > Oreohelicidae > Oreohelix > Oreohelix idahoensis. The sequence goes on along the minus strand of JAMPIV010020753.1, from coordinate 86,269 downwards.
AGAGATCATCTCGGTCTTGTGAAGGTAGTAAATTTTTTTCAGCCTACCGCACTGACAACTGTGAATTATAGGTCAAGTTGTCCCTATGTTGTCTGCTATGTGACGAGAGTTGTTGACATCGCAGGAGGGCCACAACCTTACACCACGGAGTTCGGGTAATTGTGTAGTGAACTTTTCCGTGTTTCCTCATAATCTTACCATGGATTAAAATAGATATTTTCATTTGTATTGTCTCACAGCGAGCGACTTTGCGAGGGATCACCATTCTAATTTGACATTACCTGCGAGAGATATAGATCACTATGTACCATTTATCCATTCAAGCGAGCCTGGACAGTACGTTAACCCATCGTGTCATGATGTCACCTTGCGTGTTGATGAGATGTTCGCAAGACCTCGAAGGAATTTTTTTTTTTTTCAAAGGTCCTGTTTATTTTTTGTTCTGTTTACAAACACTGAATGTTATTGTATTCCTTTGTATAGAACTTTATATGTTGATTAATGAAATATTATGTAATCTTTGTAACATTTGATTGCCATAATTATTTTTTGGTTGTTACTTATATGACTGTATTTTAATTATGCATTAAATAATTTCTATGCACAAACTTATTTACTGAGACGATGTAATAGTCATTTTCATAGATAGTCCTGAGTATTTTATTCACTACTTAAAATTTTGGTTTTGTTTTTCATCATGGGTTTGATACCATGTTTAGTTAACATATTTATTAACTTGTATGTATTATTAATGATTTTGCGTTGAAGTTAAGGACGTATTCTGAAACTTGGTTTCCATTTTTGCTAAATTATGACATTTGATAATTTAACACAATTCGATTTTTTTGTGTCAGTTAGAATTAACTTAAATTTCCTATTAAATTAAGTGGGTAGAATTAACAGCGACGGCTGATACTCTTGATCATTTACAGAATTTAGATATCTGATTATAATACATAGTTAAGATAAATAATATTACACTTATATATATTTATAACTTCGTTTGTAGTTAACAGGTTATTACCCAATGTGACGTTTCTGTGATGTATTTTAAAAAAAAAAAATAGAAGAGAAAAAAACTTACACGTTTTTCATGTAAGTCTGTTTAAAGATAAGATTATTTTTATGTTACTCAACTAATTTAATTGTTAGTTATTAATTATAGCTACATATTACTTAGAAATAAAAATACTATTTTTATTTAACCTAACGATAAGAAACATTTTTTGTATTGTAATTTTTTGAAAAAATGTGTTTTGGACATTGTGATATTTATTTTTTTTTCTGCGCCAGCGCTAGATTGTATGTTAAGATTACTATTATGTAGTGACATTAATTCTTTGAAAATGTTGTGATGTTTGGATATATTTTTTGGTATTTAGCGCTTGACTATGCGTCAATGCGAAACTTGTGTTATCGTTAATATTTTTTTTTGTTTGGGTGATATTTGATGTAATTTATTTTTAGTTATGTATAAATTTATAATTTAGTTAAATTACTTATTATGCTGTGCTTATCATAAGCTTTCTTTTTTTTGTGTTAGTATATAAATATTCTTTAGCATTTTTGTATTTTACATTACGTTGTTACATTTGGATAGTTATTGTTAGGTGTTGTTACCAACTTTCTTTACATTTGCATCTTTACTTTCATCTCTCTTTGTTGACTATTCGTCATTTCTTTACATCTTTTCTGTTGTCTTTTCAATATTGTCTGATATTTTGTTTATGCTTCCGTGTTTCATCTTTGATGTAATGCATGTATACTTTTTTTCGTGTTACGCTATTTATACTTTCATTCTTTGTATTGTTAAGTTAATTATGTGATTTTAGATAATGTAATTGGTTCTTATAGTTCTATTTGTTTTACATGTATGGAATTGTTGTCTTCATTGTCATCTTATGATTCTATTTGATGCTTATACATTTGTTTCCCTCATGGAACAAGCAGTAGTATGTATTGTTACTTGTTACAGATATTATCAGAGTCTTCCAATAAATACGCTGTGTTGGTTATTTTAACCACACCCCACAACCCACAACCCACCCTAACCATAAACACAACCCCTTATCTACAGGACCCCCCCCATATCCCCCCACTAATAGACAATACCCACTTTCCTCATGTTGTATGTCACCACCAACAATACTTCATGTGGCACACCACTAGTACATTCCCGTTGGAAGTACTCCCTACACATTAAAATTTAAAACCAACCTATGACCCTACATCCATTCTAGACCACAAATCCCCAAAAGTTGTAAAAGTACCCACTTCAACTTTATACAAAACACAACTCACCTAACACTGTAAACTACACACAACTACTCATAAAAGAATACCACATATTGCTATAATAAGATCCTATGTCAAATTCCCCCCCACCCAATAAAAATAATAATAATACAAGCATCACCCTCCCAACAAAACTCACTCCATGTCAACAACTCCCCTCAAACCACCAAATTCATCTTACCAACAAATGTTTTGACACAATCCAACCTAAATCAGACCTAGCCAGCCCTAAATAACAACTCACAACAACTTACCTTCAATCCTAATCAATTACTCCTACTATCTCCACATTACACACCTTTCCATTACAACGTCTTATACAATCAACATACCTAAATCTCAACATATCAATACCTATTTAATCACCTAATCAACCGCACTCTAGGGAACATCCCATCCTTACACATCTTTCCTTATTAATCACCCCTCAAGCATACACCCTCGTCACTTAAAATATCTATAACCATTCCCCATCACACATATCATAAATTTCAATTTCCATAACTGTAAATTTTAATTGGGCTCTCGCCTTAAATCCCTAATACACCCTCCCTCCCTCATTTGCCTCATTCATCTGCATATCCAATAGCCCTATGTTAGTGCTCTGCACTGTATCCTAAACTAGCTTGCTTTGTCACTAGCATGATCCTGTAGCAATGAGTGTTGCCAAATGCATGCTGTAAGTTGTCGAGACTAATTTTCCAAGTTAACTCACATACAACCATCTAGTAACCATACTAATGTACTTGAAACCCTGTCGATTCGCTCATGCATTTCGCGCTTCAATTTAACAACAGATAAATGACCCTTCGAAATGCTATATCTTATTAAACACTAATTATGTGCTGTCGGTGTGACGACAGCTCACAGCCTACTTATGGTGTGTCCACCCTATTCGGTCCACCCACATACCCAAACGTTTCTCTTCAAAACCTTACCACCCATCGCTAAAGACCCCTCTCCTGCGACTCGTCACAGGGATTCTCACCAAAACGCCCCCCAATACCCACTTACTCCCTTCACCAGCCATCTGTGGGTCCCACCACTCACCAGCTAGTGGCTTGTCTTAACATCCATCACACCCCACCCCCAACTTCCCTGACACCCACCTTGATATCCCCCCTGTGTTATCAACATATCTCTCCCCAAATCAATCTCCTCAACCATTATCCTTCTTTCCAACTAACCATCTATAATCCATGATGTCAAACCCAAGTCAATCGAAACAATCACTTTATCATACACTATTCTACACCCTTATCCCAACACTCATGTCCCCCCCTATACTACCACACGAGAATTCATGGGCAGATTCCTCTAACACGCTACCCCTAGTTCATCAATCGGTATATATGTAACAATGTCATTTCCCATACCCCCATTTGTTCATCACGCTCTCCATTTAATATCCAAATTATCACACTTGCAAATCCACAATGTATACGCTTCATAAAATGAATCACAACTGTCAAATACATCCCCCGTTACATCTACCCCAACTCCAATCTCCAGAGTAACTACTATCTAACCCACATGTAAACAAAGTCCATCCCAACCAATTCTAGTACCCAAAACAATCCATAATTTTGATAGTCCACAAGTTCTTGAAACCTACCTCAAATAGATCTACCCTGCGAATTCCACCCACTAATAAAACACCCAACCACCTCCCCCCCATCATCCATAAAAAATAATAAATTATTATACTTATAACCACGTAAAAAATCCCTCCCAAATTTTAAGTGTACCCTCGCTCACTCCAAAATAACAACTCATATATCCACTCCATGACCTTTCAATCATCCCTTCCTCGTGCCCAAAATTATTCTTAACTCGTTAGTAATCAACACTCACAACCTCACTCCAGTAAACTCACCTACTAACCTAGATTGTAACAAAGTTTTATTTTAGACCCGTACAAATTACTTCTCACACTGCAAAACTGATTCCCAAATTTATACCCGTCATTAACCACTATTTGCAAATCACTGACAATCTGACTACACCGAGTTGCCTCTCATTATCCCTCATACCCCCCATTACTCATAAGTCCAGACCAAGAAACTCACATACCACGATCTCCCAACTTTTCATCTATTCCACTCCAAACCATATGTCCTCAATCCCCCATAAATCCTCCTCCTCCATCTTACTCCTAAACTCAATAACCAATTACCAAACATAACGCAAACCTTAAATCAATAAATTAAATCCCTTATCTCCACTAAACTAACCCACCCTTACAATCTCTAACTAACCCCTCTAAAAACACCCCACACATATCACCATCCCCTACACAACCATAACCAAAAAAATTTACTTCCCCACATCCAATACCCAAAAAAAAACCATAAAAACTAATCACAACCCCCATAAATCAACAACAAATTTAATCACTATACCACCTCAACAATACCATAATCCCTAACCCCCCACAACATACATTAACAACAATAACCAAACCCAACACATAACCATTAACCCAAATGATACTCAAACATACTACTGCTAACATAACTAATACATCATCCCGTCTACTACAATCCTCTTAAAACCCCCCACTGATACCCTCCTTACCATTCTCCAACTCAAATTACCAAAACAACCCCAACCTTAAATCAAATCACAATTACAACTTTTTATGCTGTGCTTAATCCACATCTTCACATTCAAATAAAAAAGCAAAAATTACCTTTCATACTACTGAACTCAATATATACCAATCACCACAGTCAAACTACTCCAAAATCACAAATACACCATCTTCTAAAAATTAATTACCACATAAAACTCCACCACTTCTACATAACATATCCACCCCCCCATTATCTCCCAATATAGATCTCAACAAACTCTACCCCGTTATTCCTAGAACTGAACATAAACACAAACGAATCAACACTATCCCCCCAAATCAAATACATTTCAATAACCATCCATTCTAACTTATCCTAAAGATTCTAAACTCCTTTGCTATTTCCAACAAATGTCACAATACACATTACCCTGCGAAACCAGCCCAACCAGAGAAGCCTAAACATTTGACTATAGCTCTACCAACCAATTCTGAATCATACCTTCAAAACGATCCAATTCCACAGGCTCATTCTATGATAAAATTTTATCTATTACTCCACTTTTTATATCCTCAATACAGTGAACTCACCCACACTACTCCAATTACTATTAATCCTATTAGGGCTAAAGACACGTTTCCCATTCCACATATTCAAACCCTAACTCTCAAAAACTAAATGCTAAACTCATACTATAACTGCTCAAAAATTCGACTATTTATCCCAGACCTCCCATTTTATTATTCATAAATTACTAAATCACCAATTACTTCCGGAACCCCTTATCCCCAAACATTCTTATATCCCCTATAATAAAACAACAAACAAGGCCTAACAAAACAACTCACCATAAAAAGGAAGTCACTGCTTTCAAAAACTATTTCAGAACTTTTCATCCACTCAGATCAACGCTATCTTTCTGATAAATTGGGCCTATTATCTGCGCAATCCCACGTATACTCCAAAACTTGCTGAGCTCAATTGACTACTTTATCCATTTAATAAAATCTCCCCACACGAAATCAGGCGCTTCGTGACCGCGACATTTCCTCAAAACCAAATGTTCAAGAATCAACTCAACTAAAAACTAACAACTTTGCCACTATCCAATTAACCTCCTCACAATTCCACTCCAAACTATTCTTTCCTACCTTCCCATACATGCTCTGCAACAATAAACTTGACCCCATGCATAACAAAGGACTTTACAGTATGGACTCCCATTTCCCTCTAACATCTTGCCCACATTACCCCGTCTCAATGTATTCACAAATGTTTAACCTTCTTCACTTGAACTCTTCAATGATCTGGTCCGCTACTCTGTCATAAATGCTAGAAGTCCATACACTTAGCCTATTAACACTCGCATTCGTATAGACCCCTCTCTTCTATATCGAAGCTGCAATGAGACCTCTACTCATGACAATACATACATCAACAATCCGTCTATCTAAGAGTAAAATTTGTATGTGAATAGTGAACAGTATTCCTTGTTACCTAACTCACTATTCCATTTCTAAATTAATCATCCCCGACTGTATTAACTAGACTAAGATAAACCATTAAATCCATATAAATTCCCCATCCCTACTCCATGCCTCCTCCTCCACTATTACTACATGCAGGTCCTGATCTCCCCATTACTCCCTCATAAGTTACTCCTCACGTAATCACAAGACTACACAGCTTCCCATTTTTTTTTGTCCTATAGATGCGACTATGCACCAGTCCTGTGTGGTTCTTAACGTTATTGACATTCATCCCTCAACCCTCAGAGTTTGCTTGAATCACTAGAGAGTCAAGAAATACCCATATGTTATACTCTCTGCGTTAAAATAGTCATTCTTCTCTATGTCTCATCAAGGTTATTACTAGAATAATATAATTACTTGCGCTGAGCGTTAAATTGCGCGATTTATAAATTTATTGGCGTAAGATAGATGAGGTTATCTCCCTGATTGCCACTTCATCGGAAACTGAGGAGTCATTCCTGAAACGCACTAACGAATTCTGCCAAGATGTGATGATATCGGACCAGCATTAGCTAACATCCCCGTCTTAAAAGTCAAATAAAACCCAAAATTTACCCACAGGGGAATTTTATTGTTGCAATCAGGAAATCAGTAACCACACTCCAATACTTGTTCCACTACTATAATCCCAACTATAACGCATAAAACTTCTACCAATCCTATTCCCCAGATCAACAAACCCAACACTTGACTAGGCTTTAAACAAACCCACAGCTCTTACCTTCCGACAAGACTCTACTACTAAAAACAACCTGCTGCGTCACCACAATTGCGACTTTTCTTAATAATATGATGTCAACAATGCCAATCCATCTCGCTAAATTAAAAAGTTAAAGTTGTAACCTGACACAAGACAGTAATAGCATACTCCTACTTTTCCCTCTCCTTCCCCAAAATCTCCAACCTAGAACCTGCCGAAGCTATTTATAATCTAAATCTAAATAATTCCAGTATAATAATCCCAAATATAATTCGTATCGCAACCAAATGAGTCTTGGTATTTTAATCATCGCTTACAATTTCCTCTTCTATATCTGAAAAATTTCCTATTATGTTAGACCTACCCCATAAAATCCAAGCCTCAGTTACCATATACTCATAGCATTAAATACATTAACTACTATTCCTGCTATCTGTCCAAACATGCTTAATCTAAATTTACCTACAATATAGTCTTAAAAAGTCAATATCAACAGATCCTACTTAAAAATATACCTAGATGTTTTAAACCTATCTAAATAAAATACTACGTCATATTATACTGTTATGCTAGTAGACACCTATCTTTATTGAAATATTACTATGTATTTATCATACTAATCAATAACATTTGCTTGTCATATGCATTTATATTATATCAATAGACTAAAAGGAGGTTATGGGGGGGTTAACTGCACCCCGACAGGTATGATTACCCATGGGTGTTGCATATCTATATGCACGATAGATTAAGAGACCTGAAAATCGCTATTTCTACGGGTTACTTCTAGAATCTCATTGTACTCTCGCTTTGATGGTGTTTCATACGTCCACATTACCGTCAGCTGTGTGATAAGCAACCATGTTGGATAGTGCAATAACTATTACTATTAAATCGATTCTAACTATGACTAGCTAAGAACTCTGACTCGAAAGCCAATGTCTATACCTGTTGCAAAGGCGAATTGACTCATATCAGATAAAATCGTTGAGATATTTTCTATACCCATAGCATCCATATGCTGTTATATTGTATCACACACTCCCTATGAATATAAACTTGTACCAAACATCGTGTTACACTGAAGATGTTACAGGTACTCACGAGCTCTAAGCATTTAGACCATTTCAAAATATCGGACTTTCAAAATCACACGTACCAAAACTAGCACTTCCGTTCTAATTATTTTACTACTACATCTGGCTATATTATAACATTCCCCTACTAATGTCGCTACCACTTGGACTAAATTACGCGGCGTCTTACATATATTTATATTGTCACTAAGATCTCTAGCTGGTTTAAGTCATCGATAAACTTCCCCTATTATCTTATTTGCCTAATGTCTTATAATTACAAAACTCACGAGCGAACTTTTGTCCGGGGATTTATTGAAACTGACAATTTGGCTTTGATTCTTGTCACTAGTGTAAAGCCAATGATCTCTAATAACTTGAATCCGATAGTTCTATCATTTATATCCGCAATTACTGACGCGCTATTTCTAATTTCTTAGCTTAGTGTATCCTGAGATTGAGAGCCCTACATTTCACTATCCTACTGTATCCATTTATAGCGACGATGAAAAAAAATAACAAGAATTACTTAAATAATTACCCAACCTACATATTATCAATAGAGAACTTTCTCCACGCGCTCCCAGCTTCAGCATACAAGAAGTTATTTAAACTCGAAGGTATCACCTATCGAGATAGTAGTCTACCTAGTGTTATAATATAATCTTGTCCATATAGACAATGCTTTCTGAGATAGGTCTGAAACCCCATAATAAACCCCTTAATCTCATAACATGTCCAATGAATTTGCTTCATGTAGACATGCAACTTCACTAATAATCTTCATCCTATAGTATATATTCATACTTATTAGCATCTTACCATTGCGAATTGCTAAGATGGGTAATACATGAGTGTCGATTTGTTAACGCATTAAATACCCCCCCCCAAACCTCTGTTGATTGGGGGGGGGTATGGAACCAATTTTTGAAAAAATGGCCCCTTCTCAACTTCACTAAAAACATCTAACCAAAAACACACACCTTGCATCCACAACATAAAAACACTAGGAGAAAACAAAAACAAACATCACATTCAAACTGTATCACCTCTCACAACAATCACACTTCACGTATCAACTACCATACATTCTCAATAAAAACAACACACCCACAACAACCCAATTCACAAATACAAATAAATAGATTAAACAACATACTCAGATAACTGTAACAATAAAATCACCAGAACCAAACACAACGTTCTAAAACCCATCATAAAGAATCTGCTGATAACTATATACCCTCCCATCTAACTCCCTATCTACTTACATTACAAAAACAAAATAACTCAAACCCCCACAAAACACCCCCCACACCCAAAACATTTAAAGTCTATCACAAAAGAGACAAATATATCTATAGCTTATCTTAACACCCTGAAATATCAAGATCACCAAAAACACTACATTTAACTTCCCCACCTCTAAACCCCATTCCTTTCAAAAATTCCAAATACCTTAACTCCTAACATGATAAAAATCTCTACTTCACCCCCATTCTATCAAACTAACCTATTTCTAAAACGGTAACATATTCCTCACCTTATTCCACCAAACTTCGCAACTGTACCCTTAAGGCTTTCCCCTAAACAAATTATACTTTAACAATCAACATCCTAAACTTTTCAAACACATGACAATTTCTCAAAAGACTACGCACATAGAATAATCTACTTCCTCATTCTAATCAAATTGCACAATATTCCAACCTATTTAACCTCAAACATCTCTACTACCGATCTTAATACTTCTCATTACTCCCAACATATATGATCCAAAAACCTCTTCCACATCCAAACAACTCTATTACAAGCCTCACAACTCCAACTATTCTTTCCACCTTTCGACCATTCCTACTCTTCAACACTCATTCATTAATTCCTAATTCAAATCTCTCCTCAACTGTCAGTCTAAGACGCAAACCCTTAGTTGCATAATACTCAACTGATGTATCTCCTTGCAATCCCCTAGAAAAAACTCCAACCATAACATAAACCCCCCAAACTGCTTCATAACCAACAAACCCTCCACAAAACAAGAACACAACAAATTTCCCCAATTAACATCCCTAAACTACAAGCCCTTAATCTCTCACAAATAAACCTCCAAACAAACAACAAACCCAAACCACACATCTCAATCACATCATCCTTAAACTAAATCAATGCCCTCGGCCTCTAACCACTCACTTCTATTACATATTAAATCAACTCAGATTCATCCACTTCCTTCGACATAATCCCCAAATAACTTAACCAAATTTATCTAAATAACATCATCAACCAAACCCTTTATCTTCTAACCAACTCCACTATAAACACTTTTTCAATCAAACCATACTTCCCTCCATAACTTTTCAATACCACAAACTTCACACTTCCCCAATTCAAACCCATTTTTATCCTCAATCCAATCTTCTAAATCTTCCTTTACCAAATCATCCCTAACACCCCATCCTTCTACCCAACTTCTAACATAAACTCTAATATCACACCCCAAATTACATCCTACAAACTCCCTTAAAATCTTCAATTCACTTCCACATCAATCATCTCATTCTTATATGTACCAAATCAGTACTATCCTACTCTTATATCCATTGACCATACCTACTTATCAATACAAGTATATAATCCCTTTCCAAACCTATACACCTACCTAAACTATATCCCCACATTTTTACCATCCTATCCCCGCCCTACCATTCCCCTACAATTACCCTCCAACAATAACACCACCCTGACCAACTAAACCAATACTATCCAACTCCTCTTAATCCCTAAATCACCCCTTTTCCCCACAAGTCCCTAACTAAAAGATCCCCACCCCACAACACCCCAATATACAGTAAAAATTCACATCCCTCCTATCTATCCTTGTGCGACCCATACCTTCAATCTGTTTGATCCCCACTCACTCACCATCCCACTAATTCTATTCCCACCACATTCACAACTTCTTCTCTCAACATGAATGCCCCAACACCATCATAAACATCCCCACCACCCATCTATTCACCAAAAACCATTCCTCTTCACCACCACAAACTATTAGCCCAGTGTCTAAACACCGCAGGATACTCATCCCAAATCTATCCACTTCCTACACCAACCCACAATCAACACCAATGCAGCCTATGAACAATCAATACTAAAATGCTCCTTCAACCAAATCACAGACCAGTGTATGTACCCTTACACGTTGAACCCAAAAAAATATACATCTCCAACAAACCCATAATAATAAGATATATAAGATGACCATACATCACATCACTACATCTTCATAATCATTACAATCTAATAACTCAAAAATACCCTCACTGTGCAACTCCTCATTCAATCTATAGCCACATCAATCCGCAGTTCAGTGTCTACCCACCACTACACAATCCTATCAATATCCCCCCATTTCACAATCCACCCCCCCCCCCAATGTGATCAACCACTTATCCCAATCCCACTTCACATAAATACTAATCAATCTACCCCTACTCCTAACCACCACCCATACTGATACAACACTCCCACATAAACCCTTATCCTAATACACCATAAGTTCTACATACTTCAAACAACATATCCCATCACTAAATACACACCCCTAATACCAATATCGATCATCAATTCACCCCATCCCACCCATACAAAAATTCATAAATAACCTAACCACATAACAAACAACGCTCCGAATACAACCAAAACCCCCATACATCCAACCCAACATTCCTACCACAAACAAAAAACAACCACACTTCTTTGAAACTCAAATATACAAAACATCACACCCCAAACCATACAATATTAATCTCAACACGTCTTTAATCTAATCATATTCAGTAGCAGTAGTATCCCTATTATACACTGAGGTCTCACAAACACCCCATCCAACCATAACCCTTACCTATATCACCAACATTTATCGCAATACACAATCCACGTACAAAACAATAACTCATACCCCCAAAACAACTCCCTATAATACATGCTAACAATTAACCATTCTAGATCCTTCATACATACACCAATCCATAAACCATAGTATGATAGTCAGGCTGTGTAATCCCCTATCAACCCATATCAAATAAACAGCCCTACATTGCACTCCCAAAAATTAAACCCCCAAACACACTAAGTCACTACCCAGTTCATATGAGTTTTAGCACACGCTTCTATTATAAAAACCTCCAACATTACCACCACCAACAAACTCTTATCAAAAACCTGAACATAACAAGCAATCCCCCCCCACCAAAAAGTGTCTCATCCTTCTTCACCTAATAAACTCATAATGATGCTTGCCTTTTTCCTACACATAACCCTAAAATAATCCCCACAATCCACCACAAAAAACAATCAATTATTCCACCACTATCTCTACACATTCTAGTGCACTCCTCCAGATACTAATACCACCCCCACTACATATAATTTATTCAACTACATCACCCCATTATACATCTTACGTACATGTGTATCACCATAAAATAGTGTAATCAACAGTCTATCTGTATTGAAAATCCAAAAATCTTCTTAATCATTCTAAAACTCAACAAAACAATTATCCAATCACTTACATTCCAAATCCTTTCGATATATCTTACCATCTCAACAACCCCATTTCATCCGCTCATCACTCCAATATTCACCACACTATCTTCTCAAAATCCAACTACATCAAATACAAAACGGTCCTATATCGTGTGGTATCAAAAAATAAAAAACACCACAGAAAAATCCGTTTGTACTCAATCCCATTTGAAATTTCCCAACCCAAAAACAACACCCACCTTTCAACAACAAACCCATCCAACTAAATTCCTCCTCTCTCACTCCCAAATACAATCTCGTATAGTGGCAAAGTACCTACGACTCGTGTGTCACACTCCTGACACTCCAAACACAATCCTATATTCACCTTACATAACCACGAATTAAACACCACCACAAGATCAAAACCATCCAATGCGCATCATTCAGCACGGCGATACGAACCTGAAAATTTAACAAACCCAAGAGGAGCGGGGGGTTGGAGAAATCTCCTGACATCACACAAACACCATACATCCCAATAATTATATCTGTCCAGCCCTATCCCTGAAATACCATCATCTCATCCACCCTTCTCCACTCTTCCCCACCTCTATGCAGTCCACCCCCCCCCTTCCATGGCTCAAATTCCCATACGTAGAACTCAAATATAACTATCCTACCCTGAACTAGTATTTTACCACACTCAACCGCGTATTACCATAACAACCCAGTACCAACCCATACATTACCATCTAACCCCCTCAACCTATCTTCACCACAAACTTTTACACCTCAAATACCTCAGTCTAACTCTCCCACCATTTCCCACATTACCCAAATCCTACTTCATAATCACCTCCTGCTAATTTTAACATTACGCGAATTATCACCGCAACATAAACACACCTCCTCTTCATACCCTCATCCAAAAAATAATTAAAAACACTTCCACAACCAACATCAAGAATAAAACCTAATAAGCAGATTTAATATGTTCCTATTTATAAAACCCCATTATCTTGTAGTCATTAATACTCCAAACCTCCAACCCCCAATCCATTCATACAAAAAAATCATAATGAAATCGACACCAACACCTCCCCCCATAACTCCTACCTAAATTCCAATCTACACTATCCCCCTCAACATACCCTAAACCACCCCAAACCCACTTTATACACAACAACCATCTTACCAACCCACATAACACCTCCCAATTCACATACAAATTACCCACAAACTACCCATCCCTCTACCTAATAAAAATACCCCTTCATAACCTCCTTACAATCCCTAATAACATCCCCCCCCAACCCCAACCACCAACACAACCCCCCAACCTTCCACCCCACTTAAACACTCCTGAGACTAACTACATCCGACAACTCCCCCCCCCCAGTCCCAACACCAGTGTGATTAATCATCAACCCTATTGTTTTCGCCCTCCAACTCTACACAATCATCTCCAACCGTTGTATCCCCCCCTCACATAAAATCCCAACACTACCACTTAAAAATCTCTACGCCCAGCTACAACCCCACACCCGACTCAATTCTAAACACCAAAGTCAATCTTTACCTCACTGCGTTCCTTGATCTCAAAATTGCCTACCCCATAACTCCCCCCATCCCCCCCCCCCACAACCCACTATACCAACTATCAACTTAACCTCGTCAGTCCCCCCACTCACCCCCCCCCTATATTTCAATAATCAGTATACTCCAAAACGACAAAAAAATCAATAATCCTCCCATATTCTTATTTAAAAAACTGTGCATTACACCAAATCAGTGACCCTATCAAAATAAATATTACTCACTACCCCCCCCCTCACAAATCACTACACCAAAAAACCACTCGTGCTGTCACCCAAAACACACTGCAACCCCCCCCCCCCCCCCCCTCCTAGTCTCCTACACTAACCGTCAAAAATGTTCACTAAATAAAATTAACAAACCCCCCCCATCCCATCTCCCACACCCTGTCCCAACACATTCACCCACCCCCCCCATCACCCCCCTAATACCCCCCCAACTCTAACAGCCCCCCCCCCCACACACCAAGCACCAATCACCCTCCTAACCCCCACCACATCTCGCTCCACCCCCTCTAAAAATCCCCGTACCTGCCCCAAACTCACATAGCACCCTAACCCCATCCCCGGCCGCCTACCCTACCCCCCAGCCCCGCCTACCCCTAACAAGCACCGCAACCCCTGTGTGTCTGTGTGCCCCCCCGCCCGCCCCCCGACTCCCCCGTCCATCACCATCCACCTCCGAACCCTTTCCCCCACACTAACCACCCACCCATCGCAACCTGCCGCCAACTGACCCCTTCCTCCTAACACCACCCCCCCGTTCCTACTTAAAACATTCATACATATATATTAATCCCTAACCAACCATCCACCCCCCCCCTCAATATATTCATTATCTACAATATTTCCCCCATATATAAAAAAAAAAAAAACCCAAACTCCCAATCACATCATATTCCCTACATTCCTTCATTAACTTCCATAATATAATCATACCCTAACCAACTTTTATATTTCCCAACACCTACATACAACTATCCACCCCCCCCCCCCCCTGCCACACGCTTTATAACTGCTCTACAAAATTATATATGCGACCCCCTCAAGATCCCCCTTAAGTATGTTTCATACCTCTGTGCCCACATCCACTGACTATCGCCCTGCTAGGATTGCCATGGTCTCACTGCTCACCCGCTCCCTAGCCTGACCTAAACCAATCATCATCCGTTTGCCCCTGACAATTTATATCATCCGTTTGGGTCTCTCTCTAATGGAGTCTAGTAAAGCCACGCTTAGCATATGCCTCCTCCCCTCCGCCTTAACTTCACACCGCTTCCCTCTCACGCAGTGTTCTACCAGACCGTTCCATGTACCAGAGTCACCATGACCCAAAACGTTGTCACAAGAGTCTCTCAGCTATGTAATGTACCGATATTCACGGCCGAATCTTTCCCCCATCATACTTCGTTTGTATATTGTATGGAGTGATGTCTCTAATGTTTAGTAATAGAAGTTATGGCCCAATCCGGTATAGCAACTGGTTGTGACCGCCTGATAGAACCTAGCGACTCTGTTTTCTAATACATGTGCGCCACATGACAGGAGTGTGGTCCCCTCTTACGAGTACATGTCACATTGGGGTGACTTCATCATGCCGCAGGAGTAAAAGCGTAGCGATCTCTTGTCACACGACGCCCTCGACATACCCACTACTTGTCATATGCCCGTTCATACCTGTGAACCCCTTTACGCATCCTGCGTCAATGTGCTGTCCAAGTGCGCTCCTTTGCAATACTCTAGTCCCGCTGGACAATCTGGCTCGCGATGACTAGGGCGAACTGGGGGGGGGGGGGTGGGAGTAAGGAGGATCCAAAAATATAGGTCCGAATGCGCATGGGTGGTATAGAAGAGTGTTGTGATGAGGACCCTGGGTGTGTCGGTCTGCTGACTGCATCGGGTCCCCCTCTGTCAGCGTTTCGACCGCTTAATCGCAGGGAGTCATACTAAGCTCATGCAAGGATTGAGGGACCCTCAAAGTTATTCTGTGGTGGAATATGCTTGCTTCAGCGATGGCGGTAGTGTCATGCCCTGACTATCAAACGATACGGTACAATCATGGGTGTGCTTGAGGAGGCTGTATCTTACTGAAAACTATCGACATGCGCCGATCAGGAGTACTGCAAAGCGCCTCTTCAACATAGGACAGTCTAGGACAAGACAGACTGGTAGTTGCTTCGGACTTGTAATGCTGGTCAGAGTGGGAGTGTGAGTCGGATCAATGGTGCAAGAACATGAGAACAATTGAATGTAGCGAAAGTAACTCCGAGGGGGATTGTGTTTATTCTACAAATACTCCCGGTGCCATTGTACCAAACCCATTTTGTTAGGAGCGTCTACATAGTACGATATTCCAGCCACAGCGTAATGGATCCCTTTCACAGCAGATAGAGGGTAGCTCTTGATGATTGAACACCTAGTTGCCCAGTGGTTACTCGTTTCTTTACGTGACTAGTCAGGACAAAGTACTATCCGGCTATCCGCTCATGATTAGATGTCCCTCCGGCTAGGTCTACTCTTCTCATACTTAATCAACACTAATTGTATCTCGCGTTTCTCGGTAAAGGACCAATTCTGCTATGCAGGTCTCTGATGTAGCTGAAATGCGTAATGGCTGTAACTTTTCTTGTGACGGAGGAACCATCAAAGTATTTACAGTTTCGCTCAGGTAACGTTATGCTCAGCAGTCCTGAAAGATAGACCATTGACTAGTGGATATCGATGAGATAAAATAGGGAGTTGGGGATTGGCCAGATAAATACCAAAACAAGTGCTCGTAGGGTTATGTAGTCCTACGTTGGCAGTAGCTTAGGAATGAGTGTACGTATTGAGTCCTAGCCTCGATGTTTATGAGTCGAAATGCAGTCTCTCTAATCTGTAACACACGACAGCACATAATCCCTTCTTGACTAGCCTTTGTCAACTTCCCAACTAGCATGCCCAGCCGCAGGTCTGAGTCCACCTAGAATCCAGCGCCACATGCCACTGTCTTGTATAAAATATCATTGGAGCGGGGCTGTATCTTTCGTTTTTGTGCTGTCTCCCTGGATCGCTTGTAGACATACACTTCATTCGATTCAAACCTAGCAAAAATATCCAACCTCCCGATCCCTGAATCCCCTATGCTCACCAACTCTTACGATTTTTTCGTCTTTCCTATGACAAGGTACGTTATACAGCTATTATTCGTGATTGTCATTCGTATACATCAGTATAGGTGGGGATCCCGTTCTGCCTTATCCCCTACTTTCCACCTCCCATAGGCGGCCACAGATTTTCATGTTCAAATCTGACAACATACCCTAACGACTGATCTATCCGATATGACCAAGTATTCTCAACAACAGAGATGCTCTAAGTGCGATGCACGCCCGACCTTGCCGTCCTTGGCGTCTCCCTTAAGACACACCTCATACACCGCTTCTTTCCCAAAGATACTCATCCTCCTTGACAACATTATATTGCCACTTAGCGGTGTCATTGCAGTATTTCTCTCTGCCTTTCCTGAGCCCCTTAGACTCGACACGTCTAGATACCAAGTGATGTAATATGGATTTTTAAGAACATTCTGGGCAAACTTCGCGCAGTGTTCCTCCCTGTAGTCCCTCCGCCACTCCTTGTAGGTCTGACGTCCAGTCAAGTCGTTCGACCCGCATTCCGTTTAGTCATCCCTCATAACCCTGAACTGACTCCCCCGCCTCGAGACATGTAGATCTATGATCTAATCGATCCGGTGAGCGTGACCTCCCTAGAACTACTAACCATACACGTCTTGCATCTCACCTCCTCACGCTAGTCTAGCGATCCTTGTCATATCAACTAACCCCTATTAACACTGTCCCGGTGGTCTCCGTAAAGACTACAGATGAATGATCTAATTTACGTTCTTGCATCTCCTCATGCGACCCTATATTAGATAGGACCGTGCCTCGCTAGTGCGCCATGCCTCCCATACTCTAGTTTAGTTATGTTGTCCTGCCTGCCATAATCAGCTTAACATCGATCGACGTACCAATCATTCATAGTTGGCTCCACCCCGTAGGCTGTACACAACGTGAGTCACTCATCTGCTCCTAGCTGCATTAGACATATCATGTGGAAACTCTGTATTATTAAACGCTGTATTGCTTTCCGTACCCTCCCATATCTGCTGCCTCTTCTTTTGCTGTTCAACGTGCTCCACACGAAAAGATATATGTTCCAACTGTCGTCCTCGTTTTTCACACAAAACAACTTCGGCTACTAATAGCCTTAGTTTTAAGTTATTTATTCCCTATCCACATTGAACAGCCGTCTACACTATCTATCTACCGTCTCAAGCATGACCGCGTGGAAGAAGAAATATAATGAAGGATTGACCGCATACATTTCCCCACTCATGAGTATCCACTGTCTATCACACTTTGACCCGCAGCATCTTAGCAGGTACACGCCTACGTGAGCATGTTCTGCTATATCGTTAGCTAACCGCGAACCTCACCCCCCTATACGCTGAACAAGCGATAAGTTTTGCCCTTGAGTCAACTCCAGTAATACCCATGCCACCTCCACCAAAACGTACATGTCGTCGTTACCCTTGCACAACTCCGAACTTTCATCGAACCCTCTCAACGCCATATCCTTTTTCGCTAGTCTGACCACTGGTGTGCGCTAACAGCCATACTATCGGCATACCATCCTAAGTTACTAAGGACTGTTACTTGCCACCAGGCACGTGTAGATTATGTTTTCACAACCATCCATGTGGACCCCCCAATTTGTTATATTCACTGACAGATGGGGTGAATGAGGTATTTTCTCCAAATCCCCAGCGCATCACGAATCTTTCCATGAGGTATAAAGAAGGACTCCGATGCCAACGAATAGCTTGAGAAGATCACCCTCTCGAAAGGTCACCTGTGTCATGATCTGAACGCTCTTAAGTCGAAGTTATTTGGCCTTCACAAGGCCATCAGAGATCGCTAACACCTTCGTAGTAAGTATGCACTTCCCGCCATGACCATGACAGTCGACACGCTAGCTCATAGCTGATTGTCAAAATTAGTTCTTCCTCCATCAAAAGCTTGACAACTCGCTCGATTCATGTAAACCATCACTGGTATCTACCCGCGATCACAAGATTCTATTGTCATAATCAATTTGCTCTACTGGCCCTGACTAATCGCGCCGTCTAATGTACCCTCTGAAGAGCATCCTAGCACCCCACACCACATCTCCCTCCCAAGTCACGGCCACTAGAATGAATACCTCACTGGCCCTACAGTAATATCAGGTAAACGTCCTACCCCCCTCCCGTATCCCAAGAACTAGAAAAAACAGCATAGAGCACGAAGACTCTCACCAATTAGACCTGACGAGCTGATCCGATTATCGTGTACGTAAAGTGAGGTTTATACCAACAAAATAAAACAAACATGTGATGTCCAAAGCTCAATAATAGCCCCTCATCTGACTCCCCTCTGACACACGCAAGGTGAAGATCCAGTTAAAATAGTTTGGCACATCGTGCAGATTGATTGGCATACCCCCCCCCGAGTTAAAAGTGAAAAAACGTCACTGAGCAAGCTCTAAACTCCAAATTACTGTTATAGTCCGCTGATCGTTGACCTCAGGGTTCCTCCTTGTGGTAGAGAACGAAAAACGCAAGCAATTGTAGGCAGCCTGGGGGCTGACTTTTATAGTTTTGTAAAGGTGTCCTCTTTCGACCAGCATGACGTGAAGGTAACTGACATCTCACAATTCGCTGCTCCTCGCTTATCCAGCCTGAGTTTGCAACAAAGCGGAACACAAGCGTCTATTCCACAAGCGAAAATGAGTGTTTGGCGTTAATCTGGGCTGATAAAAAAGTTCTCAAAACTACTGTATGGTAATGGACTTTTGCTGAGCCTCTCATAATCTGACGAGTACACCAGCCGCTCGTAAGTCATAATCCAGCAGGCCAAGCATGAAACCCTTCGCAAGATGTATGCTCGACGTGGTCTTTATTATCCTACGAGCAGAAAGTCATTTTAAACATGACATAATTCCGAAGAGTCACGAAGAACGTCGGTGCACGATTCCTCAGTAAGCGCGCATCCCAACCCCTGAGTCAACGACGTCTATGACCTGAGATCCTCAGTAGGCGCTAAGGAGTAATTTTCCTAATCTAGTGAGACATCACTGGTGGCCTAGTAACTGTGCATGTAGTTCATGTGGCTCACTGTGATAGATGTCGACGATAGTGTTAATGGAATCACCATGTATACAGCGATACCAGATCCATCAGCATTAGTAAAGTATAAAAGTCTAAAATAAAATCTCTAGGGATAAAATATAGCATAAGTTCTCGCTGAGGCTTTTTCGCCCACCGCCAGTAACGCAGATGATTTGCTAGACCCATAAAAAAGCCACTGTTTTTATGCTAGATGTTCAATGGAAAAAGAAAAAACTAATGTAATCAAGGTCAAGGAACCGCGAAGGGTTCTAATCGTTTCAGTAGACAGGGCTGTATCCAGCTGAGCCAGTATAGGAGAAAAAGATGAATAACACCTGACTTGCTCACTCGGCTCGTGGCACAAGGCCTACTGGCTTCATGTTCTCTCTCACTTGCTAGTTCGCAGTCAAGGATCACTGACAGGGTATGGGCTAGAACTGGTACATATGAAGGACGGTACTCAGGTTCCCCGGTCTCCATGCATGCTATGCAGGATGTGAATGACTTAATGCCTGGCTAGTCCAAGCCCACTAATCCTCATTATCCTTACAAACTCCCCCACATCACGAATTGAATGTAAATTTGCGTGGCATAGTGTATCTTGCGTTCTCTTTGGCTTATTTAGTGTGTCTGTGACTACATCAATCATTCTGTGAGTAGAGCTCACGATCCATTCACAATGCTATCATCAGAGAAATCTCAACATATACCCTCTTTAGTTCAATGATTGTGATCTGGGACCTGTCGTGTTACTAGCCCCACGTGTGATGCAATCATGTCTCGTGCTACGCATGGAGACACGCTCATTGCCTTATTCAATTGTTTTTTTTTTTCCTTAACCAGCGGCACTTGGGCTTTCAGCCCTTCGGCCCAATGACATGTCATTGCGAGGCTGGGGAACCTGAGGACTTTCCTTCCAACCCGGTCAGGAGCTTCGCTCCTTCCCATCCACAGAGGGTTTATCACAGGAGCCGTTCAGATTATTCAGTCAAAATCCTGGTCGTTGACACTCCTTCAAGCGCAGACGCCCGGGCTTGAACCTTGAAAACCTGGTCGCCAGTACAACGTTGTAACCATTACACCAGCGCAGCTCCTTGCCTTATTCAATAGCCAAACAGATCTTTGGTTACCAGCACACGTCAGTCAGTATCACATCCACCGCAGTGTCCCCATTCCCTCATTTTATGTTTTCCTTTTTTCAGGTCAATCTTCTTTGTCACGTGGTTTTTGTCTATTTTTAAATACCTTGCCAGCATACAAATTATACATAGATATGGTTTATTGAGTTTAGTTGTACTAACCCGTTTCCAAGCAAGTCTCTAACAGGACCATCAGGTAAGTGAATATTACCTTCTTATGTGTCGATGTTTACTTACCTGGAGTTCTACACTGGCTTGTAACAAAGATGGATATCGACCACTATGTAGTTTGCTTTTCTAAAAGTATTGGTTCATTTTAAAACAAACCTATTAATCATAAGGACAACAGAGGTTACTTAATTT
The DNA here is from genome assembly GCA_024509875.1 of Oreohelix idahoensis. NCBI lineage: Eukaryota > Metazoa > Mollusca > Gastropoda > Stylommatophora > Oreohelicidae > Oreohelix > Oreohelix idahoensis. The sequence continues at coordinate 64,267 of JAMPIV010020753.1, read as the reverse complement.
CACACCAGAAAGCTATTATTTTACATATTCCTAGATAGGTCAGTGATGTCATTAGAGATGGGCATGTATTACTTTAAAATAACGTAGGTAATTCTTTTGCAAGGGAAACAACTAAGTTGTAAACAATAATTACGTATAATTAATATACTTTATCACTGGCTTCCTAGCGCAGTGGTCTATGGTTCGATCCCCAGATGAGGCGGAAAATTTTTAGGCCACAAACGGCTCCTGGGTTGACCCAGCCCCAAATGGGTACCAGAGCTACTCTGGGAAGGTTAAGGCGGCCGGCGTGATGCCGACCACATCACCCCTCGTGTGCCGACGGTCAAGATAATATGGGCTTAACACCATATTCCCAATATGCCTCAATGGGCGTGTAACGGGTTCCTTTACCTTTCCTAATATACTTTATCTGATGTTAAATAAGTAAAAATTGATGTGCAAAAGTATATTTAACTATGCAACGCGCTGTAACTTTTCTATAATTCTTTACTTAGCTGTGCGTTTTTGTTTGTTGCTGTCTTAGGGTCTTTTATATTTGGACATGCGCCCTAATATAACCGACTAGGTTGAACGGGACGCGCCTCACCGAAACGAGGCAAAAGTTTTACATAAATTTTTTTTTTTTTTTTTAAATTTAGGAAATAAGATACAGTTTGCCGGTATTGTGCGGGGAGCCACCCATATCGCGACTGTTCCAAGGCGATGGAGGACCTCATTTACAAGGCCATGAATGCAAACCATAACTGTGCAAACTGTCACTGAAAACACGGGGCAAGGTACAGAGGCTGTCCTGTGTTTCAGAAAACTAAGAGCATCCTGAAGGAAGCTGTGTCCAAAAACATCCCTTTCAAAGAGGCAAAACACAGAGTGGCTGCGGATGTTGCAGACAAACAGCGCACGATAGATAGAAGACAGCTACATCAGCTGACAACGGAAGTTAAAGAAATGAAACTGAAACTCCAGGTCGAGAACAAAAGCAGGCGGACTACCGAAGATCAAACTGACAGTGGAGAAGATGTAATAGATCTGCAGAGCATTAAGCATATGATGGACGACATGAAAAGAATCCAGCAACAAATAGATAACAGATGTCACGAAGCTGACAAAGCTGAAAGAAGAAAACGCAGAAATACTCAAAAGAATAGAAGCAGAAAGAATAGCCATTGAGGAAATTAAATCTAACACAAGAGAAACTAAAACGAACGACCAATCAGACGAAGAACTAATCGAGGAAACGCTAGAAAAGCTACTCCCATCAATAATAGAAAAAGCGATATTTCAGATGCAGGAGAAAAGGAAGACACAATAATTAGAAACGAGGATGGCAAAAACAAACAAAACCACACAAGCCAGATAGTGAGGCAGGAAATGAAAAACACTAAGAAACACGCCACGGCACCACGAACAGACAAACAACGAAGAGGAATCCAGACAGTCAGCTATTGGTCCTTTTTAGGACCAGTCCTTTTCAGGACTAACAACCGGCTAGCATAGAATAACCTAACGCATAATATACCCCAATTACAACCGCTTTGGTTGAACACAGTACGTATAACAGCAATATAGTCGACGAAGGAACAACAACAACTTTAGGCAATGAAATCCCAAGATGATTTTAAACATTTGTCAATGACAAAGAGGTAACTCTTAAGAGGCACAAAGTGCCGCCAATATTACACTTTATGAAATGCCTTTACAATAAATATCTTTTGAATGTCATTACCCTCCTCTGTTACTCTCTCAATCCCAGAAAACCAGTCAGCATATCCTTATCAATACCTTGCAGCCAACAATGGAGCAAAGTCTTAAATACAACACACCATATTGTCTTGTGCTATCCAATCACGGTCGTTCCGTGTCTCATGTATCCTGTGATGCCTGTCTCCATATCTCTTCCCCGCATGTATTTTGCATTGCCTCTATTCATTCATAATGGTAACAGAATAAGGACTGCCTGGTAATGTTATCGACTGGTTTTCTTAACGTGTGTCTTATTCAACTTTATCTCTTGTTCTACTGGTGTTTGTCTGGTTATTGTCATCAGTGACACATTATTGATCTTATCGTCCCATTTTAATCCTTCTGTTCTACCCAAAAACCATTTATAAAAGTCTTCATCTTTCTGGTTGTCATAGTTATTGCTGTCCATGTTTGATAGACATACAATAGGACGTGCTTGGCATTTCTATTGACAATTCTCATTTTCGTTCTTGACCTCGATCTCGTTTGACTTCCATATATTAGGTCACGGAAGCTCCTCTTGCTTTTTTGCAGTGTTATGTCAGTATCATTATCCGTTCCTACAAAGTTGTCTATATTGCTGCCAAGATAATTACATGTTTCCACATTGTGATAGGTATATTCTCTACCCGTCGATCTAACCTGACTGCTTCTAAATTTCGGGCACTGTCACTCTTTAAATAACGTGATGACATTATCACCAAACCTGCTGACAAAGGTGGTGCTGTAGTAGTTTGGCGTAAGGACTTGTATATTCAAGAAGGAGTTTCACAGCTCGGCAACTCCACCTTCTACTCACCTTGTTCTGGTGATGCCATAGTCCGCAACAATCTTACTGTTCATGCTACTATTCGTGATCTCATCCATGATGACCTCGTCCTAGGCTATGGCAAACAAAACAATCTCACATGTTGTCGAAAATCACGTTTAATGCCTGGTCAGAAGCATTTTAAGGAAGTATGTCTTACTGAAGCACGCGTACCTCGACGAGGTTGTAAATCGGGTTTATGCAATTTCTGCATCATATTGGTTCTTTATGGGAGTCGGACAACTAACTGTCTCTTGTTCCCAACCCGTCTGTAAACCACTCTCCCTGTAATATGCTCCATGGAGAGTATGGGAGTAATTATTATACAACCTAGAGAAGCAAGTCTTTAGGGATTCAGTATCCCTTTGTGCCTTCTTCAGCTCCGATATGTTGGGCTGATTAGAGATGAGAGCTTAAGGACTGCTTGGGCGAGCTCTGGGTTCTATATCTTTTGTGTTGACCTGGAGTCACGTGAGGGATCTCCAAGAAACACTTATTTTCTCCCTAAAATGAGAGGATAGACTAAATCATCTAAAACAGTGGCATTGATTTTTCTCCGTACATACCGGAAGGATCACATTATCTTTGCTCTTCCGGGGCCCGTTTATTTATACAGTGTCACCAGTGTACTGGTGTGTCTTCACCAAAGATGGTGAAACTATAGCTGGGTATTCTGAACCCGAAACATATAAGCACAGTACGAAGTGCTTACCGACAGTTTCTTGATCACTAATTGGGCGGGGGGAAGGGGGTGGATAACTGTGGTTTTGTTCGTCTGCCTGAAGGTCATGGTTCACTCTCGACCTCGTGAGCAGACATGCAACGCAACAAGTACCTGATTTCGGCCTCTTACATTCCGACGCGAAATGCGTGTCAGTTTTGCACGATCTACACCATCGTCTTCCAGTTCCCTGGGCAGAATTGCTCTGTTTCTGCCTGGTGTTATCCTGTGCTTTTTCGGCCATTTTATTGTGTTGTGTTGTTCGTGCTCTTGGGGTCAGTGTCAGGGTGATCATTTTTTTAGGGTGACACTTGTGGATGCACCTCTTTGCTGGAATCACTACCAACTGCGCGCTCTGATAACGATCAGAAAATAACACAACCTGTTCAAGAGTTTCGGCTTCTTGCTCCGCCATGAACCGTCTAATGTCAGGGGTGAGCGAGTCTTTGAAGTGCTTAACGATTATCATTTCTTGCAGCCCTTCATACGATTCGCCGAAGGTGCTGAGTGATCCCCACTTCTCCACGTACAAGACGTAATCACGCGTGTAGCATATTGCCTAAAAGACTCATCCTTCTGCCTCTTAGCTTCACGGAACTTGTTCTAAAATGTTTGAACGTTCAACTGAAAACGTTGAAGCAATGCTTTCTTCAACATGTCGTAATTATTCTGCTCTTCCGGGGCCATTTTGATGAACATCCACTCAGACTTTGAGATAGCTTCATGTTGTATTTCTCCCTAACTAAGCCATATGTAGTGGCTAAGGACTCAAACATGGAGAGATAGATGTATATTTCCTCTGAAACCTCCGATTAGACATCTAACTACAAAAGAGGCCACACCAGGCAACCCAACGTGAGAACTATTCTCCCCATTACTACCTTGGCAAATGCCCGACCCACTAACACTGGAATCAGATTAGACTCACCTTCCTTTGATCTCTAATTCTTTAAGTCTGATTGTGTGGGCTCTGTCGGTCCGGTCCTTCTTTTCTGCTCTTTCGGCCTTTTTCTTTTCGAATTTCCTCTCCTTTTCCATTGTCAGCTCTATCCTGTTCACCCTTCCTTTTCTTCAAATATCCTTTGTGCTTCCTTGTATTCGGCTTCCTTCTCTGCTTTGGCGTGTTCGTGTTCTCTGGCCATTTTCCTATCCTCACGTTCAGTGGACCTCTGCTATTTCCTGATCGGTTTTAACCGAATTAACCACAAAATCAGTCAGGGTTTGGCCCGACATACCTAATTATTTACCAAAATTCAGAAAAAAAGGCATGGAGATTCTGGGACTCGGCCATTCTGAGCAAGAAGTAACCCAAGCTACTGCTTTTTTGAGCAATCCCAATTATGTGACTTTGTCAATGACTCATATCGGCCATTTGGTGACGTCTGGATTTTATTCCTCAATAAAACAGTTCGCTTATCTCCTTCAGTTTCTTATCTGACATCTCTGACTAACTTTCATTTAAATATACATTTTTTCTGGTTTTAGCGAGGCACGGGTCATTACACCTAGACACAGAGATCGTCGGTTATATTAGGGCACATGTCCAAATATAAAAGACATTGTGGTCTTGGAATATCTAGGAATATGTCTTAAAGAACTTATCTGATGTGATATTTAGTAACATCTTATTTTTGTTGTTTTTTTTTTTGTCATCATCATTTATCATCATTAATAATTATCCTTCAAGTCATGAAGGAGCATAGAGTTTTGAGAAAATTTGTGTCAGGTTCTCCCGTCCTGTGCCAGCCTCTCAAGATCATTCCATTTCTACTTTATTGCTGTTATTTATGTCTCCAGTTCTCTTCTCCGTATGTATTCGGGGATTCCACAACAATGACTGCCTTGCAATGCCTTCAAGAGGTTTCCTTAATTTGTGTCTTATCCATCGCTAGCGTCTTAACCCATCTACACCTATCATCTTTGTCTCCTGTATGTGACTGTGGCTGATGATGGCAGACAACATCAATTTCCACCTTTCTGATGTATAGTTCATTTGTTAAAGTCCTAAATATTAATGTTCTTTTTTAAATTATTTTTTTTTCTTTTTCATTATCTTTCAGTTTCGCAGCAGCTCATTTTATTATTGAAACATTGTGTAATTTTGTGTGTGTGTTTTTATTTCCTTCTGGCATGTAGACATTGAGGTTGATAGTTTAAATCTAACATTGCTAAACTATTTTAAACAAGCAAACAAAGAAAGCAATCATAATTTAATGAAACTGTCGAGGCAGCGCTAGATGACACAAGTAATGTACCTATCAAGATTTGCACATAAATATCTTGTCAAAATACAGACAAATTTGGAGTACAAGTCATTGACATAAACAAATAATACAAAAGCAAAAGGAACTTCACTGATATATAAAAGTCACAAGAAATCGAGTCCAATAACAAAAACTGACATTTCTGTCACAGAGTGCTCGAAGATTTTGTCTAGATTATGTTAAAATTCCTTACTTTTCTTTTCCTTCACATTTGTCTGTGTTCTCTACGGAAATATTTGCACCTGTGTTCGTTTCTTTAGCTGATTTTTCAAGTCTTCATTAAAGGTCCTGTCATACGATCCCAAATTCTATCAAGGCTCTTAAAAGCATTTCTTTAAAGATGTCTATACGATTTAGTAGCTTGGTCGAAACCAGTGGTTCTCAGAGTATCATATTTCCGTGTTCAGTGGTCAACTGGAGAACGCCGATAAATCTTGGTACGTGTCTAAGCATGAGAACAGGAAATAATTAACTCTTGGCGTGGGAATCAGGAAATATTTTAACTTCATGCGAACGAATGCTGAATTTTAAGATCACTTGCTGAGAACCGTTGGGAAGACAACGCACGCTTATAAGTTATAGAATAGAAACCTCCACTTACCTCATATCTACAAGTATATTGTGATTGAGTGTAAAACGCTACTAAAGTTCTATTTCTTAAGCTGTGGATAAAGTCCTGAGCGGTAAGCAAACTCTCGGTATTCGCTTAATTAGCTAACTCTAATATCAAGGGATTAGTTAATGGATGTAAAGTGTGAAATACTTAATATTGTGGTTTTATTTCTTTACATTAGATTGATAGCTATTTTGCATTTATGTATTATGAATGTTATTGATGCATTATAATGATGTAAGTACTGGCTGATATGAGAAAGTACTACAAGCTAATTGTATTAGGAAAGTGATGAAGAAAGCTGTTGTGAACGAGAGAAGAACCATGTTGTTCAAGGAACGAGTGAATGAAATAGCATTCCTCCAATGCAGTCACGCATGGACGCACACGGCCAGGCGTCTGCTTATAACAAAGGTTGACCTGACTGACCCGACCTCAGTGTGAGACTACCGCTAGACAGGAATTTGTAAACAAATGGACAGTCGCCTTTAAGGAAGACTGACTGTTATGGTTTCAGGTAAATAGATTATTAGGCACCATTCTGAGACGAAATGTCCAGAGTGGCTGTAGTCAATATATCTGTAAAACAAACAGAAGATTGATTGCCTGTATTGTCTTCCTCAGCCCAGTTGCAGAATCCTAGCCAGTTTCTGGATTTTGATTGCTGTAAATTGTTGCGAGTAAACCACCTAGTTGCTCTATGCTACAGAGAGAACTAGTGCTTACGTCTCAAACCCTCGAGCGGTGATCACAAGTCACCAACCCTGTGCAGTCTATAGCAATCCTGAGCAGTCTACAGCATATAAGCCTCAAACACCTCGTCAGCACCTGAACTTCATAACGCAACTTCACAACCAGGTTAACGGAAAGCCTAGTCATCTCTTGGACTGAAGCAGATAAGTCTACTTAAAACCCAGACCAAAGTCAGAATTCACTTTTCCACGAAATAGCCATAGGAATAAACTTTCGTCAGTGAGGAAAATAGCCTCTTACTTCTTATCTGAACCAAAGACACTGACAGTTCTAAATTTCCTAGTATTTCTTTTATTCAAAGTACATGTCAACATTGATTTTATATTTCTACTGTAATTAAAGTAATTATGTACATTCTGTAACTCACCATCATTCTGAGTTTGACTTAGTAGATTGTATGTTCTGTTCAGAAAAACATTCTCAACCCTCTTTGTATTATTACCTGTTACTACTAGTTCCTCTTCAAAAAGATTTGAGTAAGAAAGAGTTAGTCGTCGCCAGAAAAATACAAGAGTTGGTAGTTTAAAAGGTGAGAGAATCACTGACACCAACCTGTGCCCTTCTGTTAACTCTTTCCCTCAACACTAGCTCACCCCTGTGAAAACTAGTGTCTAAAGGTCTATGTGCTTTCTACACATCTTCCTTACTATAATAAACTCTTTATGCGACAATTGGATTCTCATTCAATGTCAATTGGAGTGCACAATCAAAAAATATCTGCGACAAACTGGGAGTCTCAGTCCGGAATCTTACCTTTGGTGACCTATCTGCAGAAGAATTGTTGAATCTTTAACTAGTAGTCTATCAATACCTTGGAGTAGAATCTATTATATATCCCTAGACAACGAAACTTCTTATATTTTCTGAACAGAATTGTGGAATTACACAGTAGAATAAGGAAAGTGAAATCTGAATGGTCCTGGAATTAATTAATTAATTATTTAATTAATTAAGTTACTTAGATTAATTAAGTTCATTAAGTTAATTAGTGGCTTAAGATAACTAAGTGTACAAGTTGATGATTGTGTGTGAAAGACTGGCTGCAATTGTAATACCTTACTTCAGAAGAAATAAGAGTATACACAAGGTTAAAAATAAATAAATTATACTTGAGTCTGGCTCAAGTTAATAATATCTTAATTCAGTAGAAATAAGTATATTATTAAACTATCAATTATACTAGCATCTGTAAAGGGATACATTACGTCAGTAGACTTAATAGTATTACCTCGAGCTTCTGTAAATTGATCAGTGGTTATTATTACAATACTTCATAGAATTATTAGTAATAATCGGAAGCAAGTGTAGCGTCTGTCTAAAGTTAATAATACGTTAATTCAGCAGAAATAAGTATTATTAAACTATCAATTATACTAGCATCTGTAAAGGGATACATTACGTCAGTAGACTTAATAGTATTACCTCGAGCTTCTGTAAATTGATCAGTGGTTTATTATTACAATACTTCATAGAATTATTAGTAATAACTGGAAACTAGTGCAGCGTATACTGAGAGATTGAACTACCTACCCAGCGACCTAAAATGAACGCAGTAGCTGAACTGAGAGAGAAATTTATCCAATATTTGAAAGATCACAAAGTGATCGATTCCATAAAAATTATAAGATGTTTAGATACATGGATAAGTGACTCTTATTTGGAAGGCGAGGAAAGAGGTTACTCGAGAAAGTTAATTGCGAAACATGTCTTAGAACAGGCAGAACTTTTCACGAGAACAGAGATGGAAATGATAGAGAGTGATGAAAAATGGACTCGCGACTGGAACGAGAAGGAAGCCAAGTGGAAAGAAGAGGCCATAAGCAGTGAAGCAGCTTATGAGAAGGAACCGCTGGAAACTCAACCCTACCTTAAGTTGAAGACGCCGCCACTGGAAACTCAAAACTCGCCAGGAGATTTGAAACCCATGATTAATCATGTGGCCACGGAATCCCAGAGCTCCACTCCCAGGTCAGATGAACCATTATTTCAAGAGGAAGCACCCTCTGCTCCACAGGAAGCGCAACTTAGTACTCAGAGCCCATGGTTAGGCAAAGCAGAGAGGCGGACATCGAACTCGATAAGTCATGACCCCTTTTTGAAGGTACCTACGCACATAAATGCTGGTAGTATGAGGAAAAGTACCCTCTCGTCAGGAACACGTCAGAAGAGGAATTCCCAAGACACCCCGAACATCTATAATAATCAACAACATGCCATCGCTCAATCTCAGAAAGCACACAAAGACCGATTTCATAAACACAACAAAAGCGCTCAGGACTACAAAAACACTACAAACCGGAGGAATGGAGACTGTAAAGAAGCGTCTAAGCAGAAAGATAACTTCAGTAACGGCCCCCTCCCGCAATTAATGTCATCTGGGCAACAAAAGGACAGAGAGCTTAATAGTAGCCCAGAGGAACCTCTCATTGTTAACACTAATGGAGTGAACGACAAGGGAAGTTACATAGTTCTAGGAGAACTAAAACAGCCTTTAATGGTACACGCGGAACCACGCAAAGGTCTGATAAAACATGTGACTCATAGAGACACAATGGTCGTAGACCAGGTTCAAGAGGAAACTTCTTTACCTGTCACTTTATCCACTGGAATGTTGGAAAGGTGTAAACCGGCAAAAACTTGCCATATCATTGGGTTTAACCCAGCATCAAAAACCCCACCCCTTCTCTGTGAGAGAGAAGCGAATATGACACCCAGCGAACGTAGTTCACAGGCGCCAGGTGGACAACCCTTCTGTGAAAACATCAAGCAAACGGAAATTTTAGCACCCCTACCAAATAATGGACCACGGGAACATAAAAACACGGATGAAAATGAGAGAGTACATACTTCTGCTGAGAAGCCATTCTACAACAGTTTCCCTATTCCCAAGGAGACGATTAGTTTTACAGAAGGAGATGCATATTTTCAAATTAGAGGAGATACGCCAGGGTCATGGAAAGATCCAACCAACATTTTGCTTGAGAAAATCACAACAGTGATAGGAAAAGCCCAGGCTGAGATACAAGATAAGCCTGTGGTTGAGAAGAGTATTGATAATGGGAATAACCAGCGAATAGACAGAAAGTGGAAGGGAGAGAATGACACCCGCATTAAACCCCCTATGCTCACAGCTATAAAGTTGATTTTCACCCACGAAAAACTGCCTCGTTCATACCTGAACGCCAGTTACCCTCAATCTTGGTGTGATTTATCAAGGAACAAGTTATTTGAAAACTTGGTATGTTTCGGAAACTTGAGTATTGGAAGTTTTAACCCGCAATGGGAAACTTTCAATCCAGAAAGAAAGACAGGGAATATTGACCGCCTAGGCAGGTCAAACGTAGTAGCAGAGTTAAGGAGATACATGAGAATTTCCTATTTTTTATGGAAGACACACCGGCAAAGTTCTCATTGTTACCGTGACAAAGGATGTTTTGCACGCCCATTCAAGCGGGCCACGGAACAATCACAGACTAAGCGCAGCGAACGGACAACAGATAGTGGAAGGTCAGAATTAGTTCATTCTAACCGTAATTTGTGTGAAAAGGTGAATGAGTACAGCATTTTGGCAAGACGAACGGGGCCAGAAGGAATTACGAAAGTTAGCTCTTCGATAACTCGGAACTTCAGGGATTCTCAAAATGTAGAGCCATGGCCAAGTGGAGCGTTAGCAAGCGGACAGAGGTCGAGAGAATTGAAAAGTTGGGTGACAGAAGGAATTTATAATTTAGACAAAGACCTTCTCTCGTTGAATAGTTTGCAACTATTTTAAATTGGGGAGTTTCTGTCACAGAGTGCTCGAAGATTTTGTCTAGATTATGTTAAAATTCCTTACTTTTCTTTTCCTTCACATTTGTCTGTGTTCTCTACGGAAATATTTGCACCTGTGTTCGTTTCTTTAGCTGATTTTTCAAGTCTTCATTAAAGGTCCTGTCATACGATCCCAAATTCTATCAAGGCTCTTAAAAGCATTTCTTTAAAGATGTCTATACGATTTAGTAGCTTGGTCGAAACCAGTGGTTCTCAGAGTATCATATTTCCGTGTTCAGTGGTCAACTGGAGAACGCCGATAAATCTTGGTACGTGTCTAAGCATGAGAACAGGAAATAATTAACTCTTGGCGTGGGAATCAGGAAATATTTTTAACTTCATGCGAACGAATGCTGAATTTTAAGATCACTTGCTGAGAACCGTTGGGAAGACAACGCACGCTTATAAGTTATAGAATAGAAACCTCAACTTACCTCATATCTACAAGTATATTGTGATTGAGTGTAAAACGCTACTAAAGTTCTATTTCTTAAGCTGTGGATAAAGTCCTGAGCGGTAAGCAAACTCTCGGTATTCGCTTAATTAGCTAACTCTAATATCAAGGGATTAGTTAATGGATGTAAAGTGTGAAATACTTAATATTGTGGTTTTATTTTTTTACATTAGATTGATAGCTATTTTGCATTTATGTATTATGAATGTTATTGATGCATTATAATGATGTAAGTACTGGCTGATATGAGAAAGTACTACAAGCTAATTGTATTAGGAAAGTGATGAAGAAAGCTGTTGTGAACGAGAGAAGAACCATGTTGTTCAAGGAACGAGTGAATGAAATAGCATTCCTCCAATGCAGTCACGCATGGACGCACACGGCCAGGCGTCTGCTTATAACAAAGGTTGACCTGACTGACCCGACCTCAGTGTGAGACTACCGCTAGACAGGAATTTGTAAACAAATGGACAGTCGCCTTTAAGGAAGACTGACTGTTATGGTTTCAGGTAAATAGATTATTAGGCACCATTCTGAGACGAAATGTCCAGAGTGGCTGTAGTCAATATATCTGTAAAACAAACAGAAGATTGATTGCCTGTATTGTCTTCCTCAGCCCAGTTGCAGAATCCTAGCCAGTTTCTGGATTTTGATTGCTGTAAATTGTTGCGAGTAAACCACCTAGTTGCTCTATGCTACAGAGAGAACTAGTGCTTACGTCTCAAACCCTCGAGCGGTGATCACAAGTCAGCAACCCTGTGCAGTCTATAGCAACCCTGAGCAGTCTACATCATATAAGCCTCAAACACCTCGTCAGCACCTGAACTTCATAACGCAACTTCACAACCAGGTTAACGGAAAGCCTAGTCATCTCTTGGACTGAAGCAGATAAGTCTACTTAAAACCCAGACCAAAGTCAGAATTCACTTTTCCACGAAATAGCCATAGGAATAAACTTTCGTCAGTGAGGAAAATAGCCTCTTACTTCTTATCTGAACCAAAGACACTGACAGTTCTAAATTTCCTAGTATTTCTTTTATTCAAAGTATATGACAACATTGATTTTATATTTCTACTGTAATTAAAGTAATTATGTACATTCTGTAACTCACCATCATTCTGAGTTTGACTTAGTAGATTGTATGTTCTGTTCAGAAAAACATTCTCAACCCTCTTTGTATTATTACCTGTTACTACTAGTTCCTCTTCAAAAAGATTTGAGTAAGAAAGAGTTAGTCGTCGCCAGAAAAATACAAGAGTTGGTAGTCTAAAAGGTGAGAGAATCACTGACACCAACCTGTGCCCTTCTGTTAACTCTTTCATTCAACACTAGCTCACCTCTGTGAAAACTAGTGTCTAAAGGTCTATGTGCTTTCTACACATCTTCCTTACTATAATAAACTCTTTATGCGACAATTGGATTCTCATTCAATGTCAATTGGAGTGCACAATCAACTATATCTGCGACAATATCAAGCCGGTCCTATTGTATGTCTCTAAAAAATGGACAGCAACACATAGGACAACAAGAAAGATACAGAATTTCATAAAAGAGCGTTTACGCAAAATAGAAGAATTGAAATGAAACAAAATCAATAATGTGGTACTCATGACAGGTACTAGAAAGACGTAAGTGGAAAATGACATGCCGTTACAAGGCAGTCCCTTAATCTAAAAAAGAGAAGTAAGGGAAATAGAGAGAGACAAAAACAGTGTCACGAGATTTACTACCATTGCTCTTTAGTGATGGTCAAACAGTGGCCAAAATTCAGAGTATCTACTGAAGGGTCTTCAAAGGTGTCTACGTTTCTCTCTTATCATAGATGTGAATTGAAGAATAGTGTTTCAGTTCTAAGAAGCCTCATCGGAATTTAAAGAAATCAAGTGCTACGGCTGAGAGGATCCAGGCCGTGTAAACTTTTGATCTTTCCTGACTTTCTATGTGTTAGGATTTTGCTCGTTCTGATGAGCCAGCCCTCAACTGATTAAACTCAGTAAAATATTACTTAATTAGCTCTGTTATAGATATTTAAAATGACTGAGACCTACGGGTGCAGTTCACTCAAAACTTACTAGATCAACTATAAATGTGTATATTTACAGATAACAAAATACTCAACTATCATTCCACCAAACATCTGCCTCAGAACGTAACTCTCTATGAACATTAATTCCCAGTAAGCGGAAAATATCCATTACATTTATATTAAACACGTTTACATTTGCAAATGCACTGGTTGAAAAGGTTAATATGATAAGTATGAATGTCAGTTATATCACCATCCACTCCCTGCTCTATATGGAACTTGGAACTACCCCTGCATTTGATTCTCTATGGGAGACCTGCACAAAGAAGTCACCATCTCTTGCAGTGGTGTTTCATGAAACCGTCATTCTATATGATGAGGTTCCCAGACTCGTATTTCTTGGACATCCAGTATAAATTGTCAAATGTTAATAAATGCAAAATATTTAATAACTTGCAATAACCCGTCAAAATTGACAGGTTTTTTTTTATTATAGTGTGTAGTTTCTGTAACATATCGAACCACCACCAAATTATTATTATGGATCATTTTTATCAAAAATAATAAGTCTCCAATACTTCAAATTAAAATTGCGTCTTGAAGAGACAATCAAAAACATACTTTTTAAGGTTATTTTTAAGAAAAATGATGAATTAAATCCGTTTCCCGAATAAAACTGGACAGAAGAGTATCTTGATTGTCTGTTGATTTAATCTGCATCTCCGCACCTTCTTGTCTCCAGTTCATGTACTGTTTATCAATTGTGTTGTTGGCTTCTTTCCATAATCAAACTATTCGTGTACACCGTCATTTGCACACTTTTCTTTTTTGAGAGAGTGCACATAATGGAAATAATACAAGTATTGTCTAACTTTCAACCCCAGTTGCACCCCTTAGCTGTGGTTGATATATATATATATATATATATATATATATATATATATATATATATATATATATATATATATATATATATATATATATATATATATATATATATATATATATATATATATATATATATATATATATATATATATATATATATATATATATATATATATATATATATATATACATATGTATGTATGTACAGTATTTTGCAAAAACAATGGCAGTCATATTGGTTAGCTAAATATGCTGAAATCTAATTAAATATGCATGTTCAGCCCAAAATTTGCACTCCACTTAAGTGAGCAAACACTACCAAAAGTAAAAAAAAAATTAGCGGAGAGTAAAGTCCCTTGATAATAGAGCAGACGACAATTTCTAATGCTAGTGGCAGAAAATGGACACAAAGTCAAAGTGTATGTTAATTTCACAGCTTTGGAATGAAGGAAATCAAACATGTTCCAACATTTCTAAAACCTTGAACATTCCTGAGCGGACTGTCTACAGAGTTGTGAGTAAATTAAAAGCAGGTAATGGAATCGAGCGAAAAGAAGGTAGTGGGGGGTCAAGAATTTTGGACACAAAGGACCATCGGCGTCTCGCCCAAATCGTTCGGGCTGGGCCAATGAAGAGTGTAGAAAACATACGGCAGAGCATGATCGATTTGGGAAACCCAGAAGTATCTAATGCTACTGTCAACCGGGAGCTACACAGGATGAATTACACAAAAAAGCGGGTAATTTCGTCACCATTGCTCACAGAGACTCACAAACAGATGCGCTTGAACTGGTGCCACGAACACCAAAATTTGTCATGGGACAATGTGATTTTTTCAGATGAATGTTCTGTTTGGTCTTATCCTGCTCAAATAAATATTTGGACGAAAGACTCTGTAACGCCTGTGTACCAGTGACCGAAACATACCCAGAAATTCCATCTTTGTGGAAGGGGTGTCAGCAAGAGGTGCCACCCACTGTGTGTTTTCACAGGAATTCTCACGAAAGAAAGGTACATCGACATACTAGAGGGACACCTTCTGCCATTTATGCAGGTCATGTACCCCGATGGGTGCACATTTCAACATGACAATGACCCAAAGCATACATCTCATACCACCAAAGCATGGCTGCAAGAGAAGAATGTGATAGTGCTGAAGTGGCCCAGCAACAGTCCCGACCTAAACCCAATTGAAAATGTTTGGGCACTACTCAAGAATCATTTAAAAAAGAGTGGACTCAGAGACGTTGAACAATTGAAGAAGGTAGCTGAAAAATACTGGGACAGTCTGACTCACAATTACCTACAAACATTTGTGGGAAGTATGCGTCGCCGCATCCAGGCTTGCCTTGCTGGAGAAGGCAACATTATATTGTACTGATACCACTGTTAATAGATAGGGGAGATACCAATCTTCCTCTGGACATACAGTTTTTATTATTATTTGCTTCTATCAGTGTGCTGTGTTGCGAAAATATGACTGCCATTTTTTTTGCAACTGTATATATATATATATATATATATATATATATATATATATATATATATACCTAGACATACATTTACCTCTAAACAGAGCTATACCATTATAAGAGGAATTCGCTGAATTAACTCAGCCTGGGGCTTGAACGGGCTAAAAACCATTGCTTAAATCCTTCACAAAAGGCGACGGACAGATATAAGTTAACCATTGCTCAGCGCTATGCCGCATGGTTCTTGACTTCTTAATTATCTTGTGAAAACAACCTTCGAATAGAAGCGTCATTGTCTTTCTATCTACATCTCTGCCCAGAGTAATCTTGTGCGAAGGTAAACACCTTTGACGACCATTTAGATACTCTTGAGTTTTGGTCTCTGTTGGACCACTACTGCAAAGCAGATGAGGCAATCCGTGACAGTCTACTAAAGTCACATGTCATTAATTTAGCCCAGCTACTTATAATAACTGTCATGTTTTCAGTGGATACATTTTTGGAAAGACTGTTTTATGCTTAGTTATGTGACATTTTTAAAATATGTATAATTGTATTATTTAATGTAGAATTGTTTTGAAAATGTATTATATGAAGCAGAAATTTCTGCACTAAAGTAAACTGTGACGGTTGTTAATTATTCTGATAATACAGTTGTATTTGTCTCCATATCACTATTTATTTATTTTGTTTTTTTCTTCCAGTTTTACATCCGCCCCTTTATTATTTACACGTAACCTGCCTTAAATAATCCTGCTATTTGTGTGAGCATTTCTGTCGTATAGTTTTAGATAGGTTAGAAGATATTTATAGTCCCGTCTGAGCAGAGGTGATAGTGGTAAATAAGTGAGAAGAAAGGTGTAGAAATAGATTTCACGAGTGAATAGTTAAGGAGAAAATGTTGTCTCTGGGCTGAATAGTTTCTCTAGTCCAGCCTGTCTATACGACTATATTGTAGTGTAAGACTCTCTTCCAACCCCTTATCTCTATAAAGAAAAGTTTAACTTAACACACCCACACACACAATTATGTGACAACAAGACACACAAGACGTGAAAAACTATGGTTAATTGGGTATGGTATTGTTTGATGGTATCTTTAATTCTTCTCTGACCTGGCACGTCCTCGTTGGTTCTTTCAGCAGTTTGAAAGCGTGTCTGCCTTTTCTACTGTTCTTCCATGTTGTCTTCCATTCCTCGTTTATAGTTATCTTCACTTGGCTCTTGATCTCTGACCTTCCCAGTCCTGCTCTTATATTGTTTTTATTTGTTCTTCCATTCTTGGCGTTCTGATCTGCCAATTCGTTACCAGCAATACCTATGTGTGCTGGAACCCACACTAGCCTCACACTACATCCTCTGTTCCCTAGTGATGTATTAATTGCTAGAATTTCTTCCTTTATGTCTGGCCGGCTACATTTACCTGGGTGTTCTAGTGCTTGTAGGGATGATAGTTGTGTCCGTTTATAGCAAAGCTGCGATATTTGAGCCTTTCGGCCGACACATCCGACTTCAGCACAGCATTTTTGGGACAGAGTTAGCCTTACCTCTTTGATCCCTACTCATTCAGCCAGACTGCAATGATGCAGCCTGTTTCCAGGACCACCACTTGGAGGTGGAGTAGGGTCTTGGTCAGCTCTGGTTCGCTGACCCTGAAGCAAGTAGTCTAGCTATGGGTCGCTAACTGCATTCCTCACTGTTGACGCGTCTTAGGTCCCATATAGTGATACATCACTTGTTTAAGCTTAGTGGGAGTTCTTTTTTCTCCAAGGCATCCTTTTATACTCTTAGTAAAGGGGAACCTAAGATAAGAAATAGGTGTTGGTAGAGTTCTGCAGTGAGTAAATCTGCCCATATGCTAATGTATTTTCATAAAGTTTAGTTTTTGCGGTACTATGTATCTCATAGGAAATACTCAATATGTCAACGAAAATATATTGCATCTTCTACCTAACAATTGCATTACTTCATTAAAGTTTTTTTTCTACAAATTACTAATAGCTATCTAGAAAGTCTAGGTAAATAACTTTTATTCTATTTAATTTTTATAAAGAAAAAAATAACAAAATGCAACATTTATTACATTTTTTATTAAAACTCATTTGCAAGTAAAAAGTGCAACACAAATTTGCAAAAGAATTTTGATTTACATATAAGCAAAGAAATTTGAGAATTTAAATATAATCTTTTCTATAATTAAGTTGTGCCCCTTGTAACTAAAAATATTGCTTCCCTTTTATAAACATCCGTAAACCATTCCTAATTCACGAGTTGTTTCCCATATATGACTATCTCATTTCATATCTCTCAGGCATCTATGAATGTGTCTAAAAGTACTTCGGTGATGTGACATTAAGTAACAACTGTTCTTGTTATGATTAATAAGTTGGAACGTGGAGCCGCGCTGGTGTAATGGTTAAGACGTTGTGCTAGCGACCAGGTTTTCAAGGTTCAAGCCCGGGCGCCGGCATTTGCAGGAGTGTCATCGACCGGGAAATTGACTGAATAACCTGAACGGCTCCTGCAGATAAACCCTCTGTGGATGGGAAGGAGCAAAGCCCCTGACCGGGATGGAAGGAAAGTCCACTGGCTCCCCAGCCTCGCAATGACATGTCATTGGGCCAAAAGGGCTGGAAAGCTTGATTGCCGCTGGTTTGAGAAAATAAATAAATAAGTTGGAACTGAAGTGAACCTATATTTTTTTTTAATGCATAGGTGACGATATCCCATCTTCGTTACTAGTAGTATATTCGTTCAATGTAATATTTGATTAAGTCAGAATCCACACATACGAAGAAAATTATATGAACGTACTGTTACTATCAGAGACTTGCTAGAAAACTCGTTAGTACAACTGAACATAATAATCCAAATCTGTGTACAACGTCACACCTTATGTGTCACCGGACCACCACTGTGGCTAGTCCCCTTACAGGCAGCCTGTATCAAGTAGTCACATACTCTTATAGAGGTGGTGTGTGTGGCTATTTGTTCTACATGATGAAGTTGCTAGCCCCATGCCCAACCTCACTAGTCACCTGGTACGACATGCCTGAGGATGTAGTAGACCTATTCTTTCTTTCTATCATTAGAACCACAAGTACAATGTTTACGATGACGATATACTTAAGTGTTGACTTACTTGGTCGTTCCTCTTCTACCGTCAGGTGTAGTGGTCTTAAGTGTTGACTTCCTTAGTCGTGCCTCTTCTACCGTCAGGTGTAGAGGTCTTAAGTGTTGACTTACTTAGTCGTTCCTCTTCTACCGTCAGGTGTAGAGGTCTTAAGTGTTGACTTACTTAGTCGTTCCTCTTCTACCGTCAGGTGTAGAGGTCTTAAGTGTTCACTTACTTACTTACTTAGTCGTTCCTCTTCCACCGTCTGGTGTAGAGGTCTTAAGTGTTGACTTACTTAGTCGTTCCTCTTCTACCGTCAGGTGTAGAGGTCTTAAGTGTTCACTTACTTACTTACTTAGTCGTTCCTCTTCCACCGTCAGGTGTAGACGTCTTAAGTGTTCACTTACTTACTTACTTAGTCGTTCCTCTTCTACCGTCTGGTGTAGAGGTCTTAAGGGTTGACTTACTTAGTCGTTCCTCTTCTACCGTCAGGTGTAGAGGTCTTAAGTGTTGACTTACTTAGTCGTTCCTCTTCTACCGTCAGGTGTAGAGGTCTTAAGTGTTCACTTACTTAGTCGTTCCTCTTCTACCGTCTGGTGTAGAGGTCTTAAGTGTTCACTTACTTAGTCGTTCCTCTTCTACCGTCTGGTGTAGAGGTCTTAAGTGTTCACTTACTTAGTCGTTCCTCTTCTACCGTCAGGTGTAGAGGTCTTAAGTGTTCACTTACTTAGTCGTTCCTCTTCTACCGTCTGGTGTAGAGGTCTTAAGTGTTGACTTACTTAGTCGTTCCTCTTCTACCGTCTGGTGTAGTGGTCTTAAGTGTTGACTTACTTAGTCGTTCCTCTTCTACCGTCAGCTGTAGAGGTCTTAAGTGTTGACTTACTTAATCGTTCCTCTTCTACCGTCAGGTGTAGACGTCTTAAGTGTTCACTTACTTACTCACTTAGTCGTTCCTCTTCCACCGTCTGGTGTAGAGGTCTTAAGTGTTGACTTACTTAGTCGTTCCTCTTCTACCGTCAGGCGTAGAGGTCTTAAGTGTTCACTTACTTAGTCGTTCCTATTCTACCGTCAGGTGTAGAGGTCTTAAGTGTTCACGACAGTTCAAAACAAGCAAGTATTTCAAAGACAAATGAAAAAACAAAAACCACTGAGAGAAAAGTGATAATGTATCATCCAAACTGAGAGAGTGGGGGCGGTAGGCGGTAGATCTGATACCCACTTGACTTGCAGCTTTGGTTATCGAGTCAGGACATCCTGTTATTTTGTTACTTCTTTTTATTTTGTTGAATTTTTATTGTTTAGCAGTTTCTTTGTGTTGATATTTAATTCTGTCTTGTTCTATACTTTTATTTGTTTGTCTAGTATTACTTTTCCCCGGTTACCCATCTTCTTGCTTTTGATCTTTCTGTGTAGCTCATTTTTTGTTCATATAATTGTTTCACTTGTTTCCAGTATCTTTAGTTTTTCTTCTCCCACCCTATCTATGTTTCCCATCTGTGTTTTTCAATTTGTATTCGTCGTTGACGAAGGATATACCCGAAAAGTCTCGTATTTCTAGCGCATCGTTCATTTGTAAAACTGAGTCCAAGACAATATGTATTTATTTATTTATTTTGTTTGACGTCAAAAGGGGAGGCTAACGAACTTGGCGATGCAGTCATTTGAATAAATTTACGTCGTACAATACACGTTTGGGTAATTGAATTCACTTCATGACCTAACGTGTTGAGTAACCAAATCTGGTTCAAGCAACAAAATTTTGAATAAATTAAACTTGATATAATGGCCATTCAACTTGCGAGTAAGTGAACGCCATACAAAAATGAATTATGAAAAATTGCTGGCGCCACCGACGTGTACAAACACGGGCGTGGGATTTCTTTCTGTTCAATTTAAATATAGGAAGTTCATGATGTCCAATCTTGCGAATTATGCTAGCTAAGCCGGATGTAGATTTTCTAGATTCTTTCTAGAAAGGCGCCAAACACTTAATGTGCAAACTCACATTTCTGCGGCACCCTTTTCTCCCGTGCGAACTCCTAAAAAAAACACATTTAGAATTAATTTTACGCTGGAATGAAATGAGATTAATGCTCTGGGACTTCCATTTTGCACCGGGATTGTGTGAGAACGTAATGGATTCTTTTGACCCTCAAGTTATATTGTCTACCTGCTAATCTGTAACAATTTCTTAAACCCCTCCCTCACGCTACGCCTATCATCCAACTATCCCGGTTCCTTCCTAGCAGGTCCTATGTTTCTCGCATCGGGTTGCGACGGCAGGCCAATGAAATCAAAGCTGAAAAAGAAAGGTAGACAATCTTTGTGTCTCAGATGGCTTTTTTAGTGCCGAAGGAACTTTGACTGCCAACAGTTGCTTGTTTAATTAGAGGTTTAACGTTATCAATCGAACTCTCGCATAGCCAGTATGACAGTACCCAACCGTTCACAATAGCGTCTAACGAAGCAAGTGTGTTCTGAATGACAACATTTCGTCAAATTGCCAAGAAAGGGGAAAGATTAAATTTAAAAATTAAATACAAGGTTTGATTTTTGAACGATCACGTTAAAAAAATGTTGACAGAGCAAAGAGACGAGAAGATGATAATGAGAATTGACGAAGAAAGATAAAAGACGACTAAAGAATAAGACAACTTTATTATAAATGTGTCTAGTGCAAGAACATCACTTAAGGAAAGAGAGGACACCCCTACCTGACAGATCATGGTAGCCTAAAGGTGTAAGTAAATGTATGTGATTTTATACGCAAACCTTACTCTCAGCTTGATGTAGAGAATTTTAATGCGTGACCCTAAAATGCTTACCAATGTTAAAAAGATACGGTGGAGTTAATGTATGAACTGCTGATACCAGAAACTGTACGCGAGTTTAAAGAAATACGGTGGATTAATGACGTGTTACACACATTGTCTTACTAGGTTGAGTTTTATTTTATGACGTTGGTTGACCAGTTCCCTTTTCTAGCTACTTGTGTCCTTTCTAACTCACTAGTAAGAATCAGGTACCCATTTATAGCTGGGTTTTATTGGAGTGTGATGCCACCAGATTTCGATCCTTTATCCTGGTAAACTACGCCATGAGAGGAAAGTACTCTAACCACGTTGCCTGTCAGGACGGTCATTCACCTTTGTTATTGCTAAATGTAATAACCATTTGTGTGTTAAGGTATTGATGTGATATTCCTATCACAAACTTTTGTGAGGGTTAAACGTGTGCTATATCTATCAAAGACGTTGTGTAGTTGAGTTGATATTCTAATCAAAATGTTTGTGAATGTATGATTGACAGAATGGCGAGCCTCTCTTCGTCTCGATCACTGATTGATTCCCCGGCACTAATCGGTGGCATTTGTTGTTACTGATTATTATTGTGCTTTTTTTGTGAATGTATGATTGAAGAATGGCGAGCCTCTCTCGATTGTCGCACATTCTGTCTTTCTTCCTATAGTAAGCAGATAGTTTATATTTTCAAGTACCCTATCACTACTCACTCAGTAATCAGTGTCTTGTCTGTTATCTGACACTCCTTGTGGATGATAAACACCTCACATTTGCAAGGAGAGGTAGAGATAAATATTACGAGAGGTAGGTTGGTAAAATTCCTTTGTACCAAGCTTGGCCGTTGCAGATTAATAACATCACCCAGCGATATCTGCCTAATCACCGATAAGAAGGGTGCGCGCCCAACAGTGCTTGGAATACCGGAGACAACTGATGTACAGACACGGATAAGAGATTACTTTCTGATAAAATAATGAATTGTTACATTGGGAACACGTCGTCATTTGAGAGTTTTTAACGACATGTTCGCGAGTCTGTAAGAGCATCGATATCTTATTGCCATAGAGTAAGCCGTTTGACCTCGTGCTCTTACCCAAACTTATTTCACAAGGACTATTGCCACCCTCACCCTGCCTGTTAGGAATTACGTGACCCTCTGCTTAACACAACTTATATGATCCGCATGGCTATATGGAAGTGGTGAAAGTAGCCCAGATACCCTCACCGCATGTTTGTAACTACGCCAACGAGAGTCGTAAATTTACTCCAACCACAAAATGCAGAGGAGACCGGGAATATAACCTGACACGTTTTCAAGTGTTGATCCAATGTAAAGATCGCTTGCCAAGATAACAGACCTTGCTAGAATGAAGCCTAGAATTCAGAATGCATTCTTAACATATCGACACCTTTTATTGGAGAATTTGGACGGACTTTCATACCCCAGTAAATCTCTTTCATAAAAATAAGGAAACCGGGGGGGGACTGATAGAAACTGAAGGACCCACACACGACATCAGACAGTGAACGTATAAAAATTAACAACACCCCAGACGCGTGTAAGAGGCCGATTCAAGTCCCTTTTATTCATCTGAGCAAAAGGTCTGTGAGCCAGGATTAGGGTAAGTTGTCCATTTTACATTCGATTTTTTCATTTTTAAAGCCATAACACATAAATATGTCGAGGTATGTGCATTAAATTATGTTTAAAGTGAAAATCGCTCGTGGATGTCATAGTAATTTGAGGCTGACAACCTCAGCGTATAGAATGATGATTCATGAACCACCACTGCATGGGCTGGTGATTGTTTTATTTGCTAGTTTCGTAATTAGAACTAAAAAGCAGAAAGTAGTCCCAAGCTCCACATACGGAGCAGGAAGTGAAAGATGAAAGAAATGATGTACAATTTAAGTATAAATACTTACAGTTCAAAGCAATGTAAATTTCCATATAAACATATTCACTTTAAAATTAATGTAAAGTTTTCAAGTTTTAAACCAGTGTAAATGTCTATGTAAAAATATGCATTTTAAATTAATAGAAGTTTCAAACTTTTCAAATCAGTGTAAACATAAATGAAAATATATTCAATTTATAGTGTGAACACTTTTCAATCACTGGAGAAGTAAATGTAAACATACTCTATCTGTATTATTAACCTTTTCATTTAAATGTAATGTAAAGCTAAAGCTACTCAAATTAAATGTAAAGAAAGTTTATCCCATGGGATTAAATTTAAATCTCATCGAGATTAAATTCTGAGATAAATGGGATGGTGGAATGGGAAGATAGGGACCAATAACCATGGGTTGGAAAATGCAATACTCAGAAGCGCTTTTCGTTTCTATTCTTTACCATAGTTATTGGTGGTACCAGCAGAAAGTACTATCTCTGGAACCAAGTGAAGGTAGAAGAGGACTGACGTTGTGCGAGACGCCATCATAAGAGGGTCTTATAGACAGACGCAGTACCAGCTTGGGCGTTACTCCTTGACGTTCTAAGAACGGGCAGGGCTTTTAATCTTGACCAGCGAAGAGTGAGAGCAGTGTACACATAACTCCATCAGCAGGAGTATAAACTACTATTGGCAGTTAAGTGAAAATTATACGCTCCCCAAAGTGAACATTTCCCCCATCATCTCTAATATAAATCATTGAGAAAACTTTTCTCTTAAACTATTCAAATTAATTTCAAACTGTTAAAACTTAATTGATTATTAAATTTTGTTATTTGTAATTATACAAGTTAAACTTCGATTTAATTATTTTAAAGTTACTGCATGTTTGTCTCAGTCAATTTACTACACACACTCTAAATAGAGCTTTACCAGAATAGTAAGAATTCCACTGAGTAAATCAGGGGTGGGGGCTTGAACGAGCTGAAATTAATAAGGGCTTAATTCCTTCACAAAAGTTGTCGGCAGATTATAGAATTAACGTGCTCAGTCAAAACAGCATTGTTTTCGATTATCTTAACATCTTGTCCTATATCAGTAAGGAATCAGCAACTGGTACAGACAGACACCTTCACATATCTAGGATGCATAGTAACACCAGACCACGGGCAGGCAAAGACATCAACATCAGAATGAATAAGGCAAGAACAGCCTTTTTTAGCCTAAACAACATCTGGAAGTCCTCTCAATACAGCACAAGCACAAAATTAAGATTATATCAGAGTTGTGTGCTTTCTGTGCTTCTCTATGGTGCAGAATGCTGGAGAGTTACAGAGAAGGAAATGTCGAAATTGTCCTCTTTTCACACAACATGCCTAAGAAAAAATTCACCGAATCTTTTGGCCGAATACCATCACCAACCAAGATCTGCTTACTCAGAGCAAGCAAGAGGACATGCACACCATCATAGCTGGCAGACGCTGGAGCTGGGTTGGCCATGTCCTCAGAAGAGACCCCGATGCCATCACAAGAACAGCTATGCTTTGGACCCCTGAAGGAAAACGAAAGAGAGGCCGACCAAAAACAACCTGGCGGAGGACTGTGGAGGCTGAGATGCTAAAAATGAACCAGAGTTGGGGCACTGTACGAAGGATGGCCACCGACCGAGCAAAGTGGAATCAATTTGTTGTGCCCTACAAGACGCCACTAGGCGTGATGGCCACTGACTGCTTTGATGGTCGGCGGCTAAGGATCAAAGAAGAAGAAGAAAAATATCTTGTAAAGACTCCCTTTGTAATAGAAGTGTCATTACCCTTCTATCTACATCTATGCTAAGAGTAATCTTGTGCGAAGGTAGATACCTTTGAAACCTGTACTAGATACTCTTGAATTAGGGCCACTGTTGGACCACAACTGCAAAGCAGGGGAGGCAATACCGTCATAGTCTGAGTGTGATATTCTAACAAACGTTTTGTGAAAGTATGAGTGTGATATTCTATCAAACGTTTTGTGAAGGTATGAGAGTGATATTCTAACAAACGTTTTGTGAAGGTATGAGTGTGATATTCTATCAAAAGTTTTGTGAAGGTATGAGTGTGATATTCTAACAAAAGGTCTGTGAAGGTATGAGTTTGATATTCTATCAAACGTTTTGTGAAGGTATGAGTGTGATATTCTATCAAACGTTTTGTGAAGGTATGAGTGTGATATTCTAACAAAAGTTTGTTGAAGGTATGAGTGTGATATTCTGTAGACACAGAGATACAACGGTAAAAATTCCAAGACATTTTAAGAGATGCTCTGACAAGGACCGCGTAAAATTCCTCCAAGGATAAAAAGGAAAAAAATATGACTGGAAAGGCTAAATTTAAGGATAAAAACATAATGCGTAGGCTGCTGATGTACATGATCGCCTAGACCGGGGGGGGGGGGGCTAGGGGGGAACGGAGGGGGACTGGAAAGGGGCAATTTGGGGGGGGGGGGGGGGGGGGGGGGGGGGGGGGGGAAAGGGAGGAAAAAAAAAACCCACGTTCCCCAAATTGACACGAGGTACGGAATTGGACGTTTTGCGATACCAAGCGCTTGATTTGAATTTGAGCGGAAGAACGCAGATGTCTGAAAAAAATTACAAAAATTAAAAAGTAAATTTTTCTTAATATTAATGTTAGGAATATAAAAATTAGCTGGCCAGATGGCCTATTCTGAGCAGTGAACGAATATGGTCTTAATTTTACAGACGGATAGATAATATTGAAAATAATGACAAAAGACAGTGTAGTTTACATCAGCCACAGACTGCATTGAATCTAACATATCGTTATTTGCACACAAAAACACGACCTTGGGGACGCAGGTGTTCAAATTTACTTGGCATAGAAGTGAAGGGACATTGGTGGTAGCTGTGTCTAAATATAACTTTTTACAACAAAAATTTGAAGGGGAGAGAACGGTTGGGTCAAAAATCGAGCACAATTTTGTAGAAACACACGTAGAGACGGACAGACTAACAGATAACCATCCATACGTGACTGAAGCTTGACTGAAATGACTTTAGTGAGGAAATTTGAAATTAAAAATAAACCTCGGCAGTGATTGGCCACAGACAATCATATCATTAGCGCTCAGAGCGCATTTGGGGTCATTCTTCAATAATTGTTCAGTGTTAGACACAGATTTTAAAGTGTGGTGTTTTCCCATATGAAAGACAGTGAGTTAAATTTAGGGACGCCATCCTATAGCCAGCAGCTCAGCTGAGTTTTGCTAGCACTTCTGTGTTAATTATTCATAATCTGGTAAGATTGAAATTATTTCTTTATATATTTTGAATATTGTTTCATGTTCGAGTGATTTGATACTGCCATATCATAATCTAGCCTTACAAACAAGTAGGGATTTTGCTCTAGACCCCCCGCCCAAGTCAGGGTCTAGGGACTAACAATGTACCTAAACACCAGCAAGGATTATGCAAGACCGATCAAGAGTTGAGAATAAGGAAACATATTACCTATCCTCTTTTAGGGTAGAAAACTAATAATTATTTTTCAGAATCTATAGTCTGGGAGGATCTATCGGATGTAAACCCACCATGGTAACTGTGCTGTTTGGTCAGAGAGATCTGACCTGTCTGTATAATGTGGTTGTTGTGTCAGTGTGGTGTCCAGACGTGGGTAGAGAATAGATTTTGACACATGGCCCATACTTTGATTGCAGAGCTGCGAGTTTCTGTCGTCAACGAAGCAGTATCTATTCGGGTGGTGATTTACACAAGTGTATCTGTGCAGTCCTTGTGACAGAGACCACCATTATTGCCCGCCAGCACGGAGAGGTGGGACCACCTGATTTCAGCACCAGAGCTACAAATACCAGATGAGTGAGCCTCTGGTCTGCTGGATATTCACCAACCCCATTAAGTTGCAGATACCCCATAAAAATTCCCACCATTTTCTGGACACTATGTAGTCAATATAGACAGGTGTGATGAGACCACCCCAACAGCACAGACAATAAATATCCTCCCTAGTAGCTGACTACCAGAACATTTTAATAAAACTAACTATTCTAGTACTTAAATATGTTCACTTTTGCATTTATTATGTAACATTCCATGCATAATTTTTATAAATTTTAAATCCTTCTTTTAAAACAAGTTCTGGTCAAAATAAAACTTGATCCAGAACAAATAAATGTAATATAATTATATCAAAAACTTTACACACGTGAGTTAGTTCAGTGTATTGTAACACTTGTTAATCTTATTAGTCTTGTTAAATATCTATGGGTATATTTATAACTATCACACCACAGTACACATCATAACCCTAGACACTTTACGCAGCTACATTCATTAAAAAAAAAAATTAAGTGTGAGGTCGTAGTGGTAGCAAGAAAGGCCTTCTGACAATTCTCAATTACATTTTATCTCAGGAGCCTTCACAGCTGGCCTCATACAATTTACATGTAGTACCATCATCATCATACAATACCATCAATACCACTACATATATTGGGGTCTTGTCCAGGGATAATTAGCCCAACAGTAATATTAAGATCTCCTGGTGGGAGAAATAAAAGTAGGGAAATAAATTGTAAAATTTCCTTTAAAATTAAAAGTGTCCCTGCAGATAAAAGTTGGTGAATCTTCACAGCCAGTAATAATTAATTAGTTAACTGGTTAGTTAGAATTAGTTAGACTATAGTAATTAGAAGTACTTAGTGTATTTACTGGTTAGAGATTTAGCTTATATATTATTATATTGTCTAAAAAGTATGGCTGAGCTAGCAAAGTTTAGATCAGCTGCTGTGCTCACTGCGAAGGAGATGGGGATGGATGGTCAAATTTTAATTCAATACGTAACGACTGAATGTGATAAATATATTGAAAGGGAAGATAGAAAGGTAGCTGAAGAGAAGAGGTTACAAATTGAGGCTGATAGAGAAATTAAGAGGCTGCAGATTGAGGCAGAAGAAAAACGACAGCAAAGGGAGGCAGAAGATAAAAAGGCCGAAAGGGAGGCAGAAGATAAAAAGGCCGAAAGAGAGGCAGAAGATAAAAAGGCCGAAAGGGAGGCTGAAGATAGAAGGTTGCAGAGGGAGCACGAATTACGACTAAGGGAGCTGGAATTACAAGGCCCGGCCCCTGAAAATGGTGCCAGCCCTTTTGCCTCAGATGCTACGCCCAGTATGGGAGCCTCAAACTCAGCTATGGGGTTTCATTTAGACCATTTTGTTGAGAAAGACGATGACATAGAGGGGTACCTGGGACGTTTTGAGTTATTAGCTACTACATATGGGTTAGAGAGAGAGAGGTGGAGTTTAAAGCTATCACAGGGATTGAGGGGTGCTTCTTATGAAGTATTTGCCAAAATGAACAGGGAGGACCAAGACAATTATGACATGTTAAAGCAGGCTTTGTTATTAAGGTACGAGAAGAATGGTGAATTTTATCGTAAGAAATTTAGAAATGCCAAACTGTTGTCTGGGGAGACATACCACCAATTCTCGGCCAGACTAGAAACCTATTTGGAGAAATGGACGGCTCTGGGGAAGACCCAAGATCTTAAAGAAATGATCATGATTGAGCAATTGAGAGAGTCCATGGCTCCAGACATGAGAAAATTTCTCATGGAACAAGGTGCAGAGAAGTTGGGGGAAATTTTAAATGTTGCTGAGAGGTATCAGGCAGCCCAGGCAGAGGTAAGTGGTGCTAAGAAGAAGCACATAGACAATTTTAAAGCTCCACAGCAATTTAATAAATTTGATAATAGAGAGCAGGGAAATAAAGGTAGGACAAATTTTGAGCGGCCAAGAAATGACTATCGCGACAGAAACTCACAGTTCAATGACCAAAAGTTCAATGAAAGAAAACCGTTGAACCAAGGGAAAGATGGTGTAAATGGTGCAAGAAGGATAACCATAACACCGAATTTTGTAGAAGGAAACCTTCAAACATTGCTGCAATGAAGTCGGGGACGCAAAGATTAAAGGTTAATCCTAAGGGACAACAGGAACCTTATCACCCCCCAGTTTGTGAGGATGTTATTTGTAATGGGGTCACCATAAGGTGCCTTTATGATACAGGTTTGGATTATGATTCAGTTGTGAAGTCTAGCCTAGTGGACCCAAGTCAGTATACCACAGAAACAGTGGAAATACAAGGGGCGACTAAGGACATACCACTCATGACACTTCCCATCGCAAGGATAACGGTGAAAACTCGCTATGTGGAAGGAGAAATCAGAGCAGCAGTGATAGATGAACCAATCTACCCTCTGATATTGGGGTGTAGATACGTCTTCTTGGGGAATCCCGAGAAACCTGTGATCATGGCGACAGTGCAGACCAGGTCACAGAAGAAGGAGGAAGAAGGTGAACCTATAAACGCTCATCCAGAGGAGATGAGGAAGGCGCAGGCTGAGGATAGGACACTCAAGCCCTGTTTTAAAAAATTGCCCAAATGCCACACACCTCCGAGCAAGGGGGAATATTTCATGAAGAATAGATTATTATACAGGAAGACAGGAACTAGATCCACTGGTCACGGACAGTTAGTTCTTCCCAAGAGATATAGGGCAAATTTGATAAGGAGCTTACATGTTGGAAAAGATGGTGACCATGAGAAAGTCGGTACCATCTGCCAAAAGATTGCTCTAAAATACTATTGGCCCGACGTAAATGTCGATGTTGAAAACTTTGTAGAAGCATGTGGCGTATTTCATGAGGGAACACCCACAAAGGGAAAATATGTGCAGGACCTAGAACCGCCACGGGGCAACTTTAGGCCTGAAAGGAAAACTAATTATACACGGGTAGACAAAGTGGAATGGGAGCCCCCTTTTCACACCCAGTCTTCACTTGAATGGATTAACATGGCCGCTATGCGAAGAGTACAAAGAAGAAATTTAACCCAGGATAGGATGACAATCCCTCGGTCAGACTTATATAAACTGGAGGAACAGACAAGAGAGCGAAGATCTCTCATAAACAATCTTAAGTGGGGAGACAAACCCAGAGAAAAATTGGTAGTGGTCGATTTGTGAGTGATGATTCTAGGAAGAAAAGTCCTCATTATAAAGCTTCTAATGGACGGGACCAGATGAGTTCCATGAAAAATAAGTATGATAAATTAAAGATCCAGATGTAACTTTATTAAGGACCTGGACAGATGAGAAGGCGGAAGAGACTGTTACCTCATCGTATCAATATGTGAACGAACTGACCACTCGTTTGAAAGCTGGATGGAAACTGGCAAATGATAATTTGAAGCAAGCCAGGAAGAAACATGCAGCATATTTTAATAGGAAGGCAAAGGACAGGGAACTGGCAGTCGGAGAGAAGGTGCTGCTTCTACTACCGGGAAGCCAGAATAAATTACAAATTGGTTGGCAAGGTCCATATACGGTTCTAGAGAAGGTGTCTAGAACAAACTATAAAATTGACAAAAAGGGGAAGGAAAAAGTTTATCATGTAAACCTGTTAAAGAAGTATCTGGACAGACCACTCCAGGAAAGCACCCCCTTATTGACCTTGGCTATTGCAACCCAGATGCAAAAAGAACCACTCACCTCACATGAATACCCATTACATCCTTGTGAAACAGCAGCACAGGTAAAAGTCAGTAAGCACCTGACTAAAAACCAGAGGGACAGAGTTCAACAGGTTCTGGAGGAACATACAGATGTATTAACAGATAAACCAGGCCATACAAATTTGCTACAGTACGACATGAAACTGGTAGACTCAAACCCAATCTGTATGAGAGCCTATTCTATTCCGTTCGCGAAGGAGAAGGCATTAAAGGAAGAAATAGATTATTTATTGAAGGAGGGGATTATTTCGCACAGTGAATCATCTTTTAGTTCTAGTGTCGTTTTGTTGAGGAAACCGTCTGGGGAACACAGACTGTGCATAGATTACAGGAAACTGAATGCTGTCACAGAAGGACAAGTGGATCCATTACCAGACACAAAACAGCTATTTGCCAGACTGAACAAGGCAAAATACTTTTCAAAAGTGGATCTTAGTAAAGGCTATTACCAGATCCCAGTGAAGCCTGAAGTGAGACCTTATTTGGCTTTTAGCACTTCGGATGGACATTATGAATTCAATATGCTACCATTCGGACTGAAAAATGCTCCGAGTGTGTTTTCAAGGATGATGCGAAAATTGTTGGACCCCCTGAATAACCCATGTATCACAAATTTCATGGATGATATTCTCGTCGCCACCGAGACATTTGAAGAACACATTGAAGCTCTGGAGATGTTGTTTGATAGACTTCGGGAGGCGAACTTAACTGCTAGGCCAACAAAATGTTGTATTGGATGCAAAGAGTTGGAATTCTTGGGGCACACTGTATATCAGGGTAATATGACCCCTGATCCTAAGAACTTGGAAAAACTGCAGAGAGCACCTAGGCCGCAAACCAAAAAGGACGTGCGATCATTCGTGTCGTTATGCGGATTTTATCAGAAATACATCAAAAATTTTAACGCCATTTGTGCTCCTCTGACTGATCTGACTCGCAAGGGACTTCCAGATAAAATAATTTGGACTGCACAATGTGAACTAGCGTTCCAAGAGTTAAAGGAAAAACTCACTAGCAAGCCTATTCTCAAACTGCCTGATTTGACACAGGACTTTGTCTTAAGAACCGATGCAAGTAATGTGGGACTAGGAGGGGCTTTGTTGCAAAGATCATCTTCACCTGATGGGGAACTTAAACCAGTCGCTTATGCAAGCCGCAAATTGAATAAGGCGGAACAAGGATACTCCACAAGCGAAAAAGAATGTTTAGCATTAATCTGGGCAATAAAGAAGTTTCAAATCTATCTGTATGGTAGGACTTTTGTGGTGGAGACGGATCATCAGCCTCTCGTGTTCTTGTCTCAGGCTAAGCATGAAAACGCAAGATTGCTGAGGTGGTCTTTATTGCTTCAACCTTATCAGTTTAGTATCCAATATATCCCAGGCAAATTGAATGTCGGTGCAGATTTCCTCAGTCGGCACCCCTGTGATCAAAATTAGAGTAATGGCAGACGTGAGGAGTAATTTTACCTATGTGTATCGCTGGTTTTGGAACTTGCCATAGGCATGTTTTCAGGTGGGGAGATGTGTAGTGAAATTGACAGAGATACAACGGTAAAATTCCTCCAAGGATAACATTTAAGGATAAAAACATAATGCGTAGGCTGCTGATGTACATGATCGCCTAGACCGCGGGTCATCACCCTCCATAAATTTGACTTGCTAGACCGGAGGGGAACGGAGGATCAAAAAGGAAAAAAAATATGACTGGAAAGGCTAAAGAGACGCAATTGGGGGGGGGGGGGGGGGGGGGGGGGGGGAATGGATGAAAGTAAAAAAATTCACGTCCCCAAAATTGACACGAGGTACGGAATTGGACGTTTTGCGATACCAAGCGCTTGATTTGAATTTGAGCGGAAGAACGCAGATGTCTGAAAAAAATTACAAAAATTAAAAAGTAAATTTTTCTTAATATTAATGTTAGGAATATAAAAATTAGCTGGCCAGATGGCCTATTCTGAGCAGTGAACGAATATGGTCTTAATTTTACAGACGGATAGATAATATTGAAAATAATGACAAAAGACAGTGTAGTTTACATCAGCCACAGACTGCATTGAATCTAACATATCGTTATTTGCACACAAAAACACGACCTTGGGGACGCAGGTGTTCAAATTTACTTGGCATAGAAGTGAAGGGACATTGGTGGTAGCTGTGTCTAAATATAACTTTTTACAACAAAAATTTGAAGGGGAGAGAACGGTTGGGTCAAAAATCGAGCACAATTTTGTAGAAACACAAGTAGAGACGGACAGACTAACAGATAACCATCCATACGTGACTGAAGCTTGACTGAAATGACTTTAGTGAGGAAATTTGAAATTAAAAATAAACCTCGGCAGTGATTGGCCACAGACAATCATATCATTAGCGCTCAGAGCGCATTTGGGGTCATTCTTCAATAATTGTTCAGTGTTAGACACAGATTTTAAAGTGTGGTGTTTTCCCATATGAAAGACAGTGAGTTAAATTTAGGGACGCCATCCTATAGCCAGCAGCTCAGCTGAGTTTTGCTAGCACTTCTGTGTTAATTATTCATAATCTGGTAAGATTGAAATTATTTCTTTATATATTTTGAATATTGTTTCATGTTCGAGTGATTTGATACTGCCATATCATAATCTAGCCTTACAAACAAGTAGGGATTTTGCTCTAGACCCCCCGCCCAAGTCAGGGTCTAGGGACTAACAATGTACCTAAACACCAGCAAGGATTATGCAAGACCGATCAAGAGTTGAGAATAAGGAAACATATTACCTATCCTCTTTTAGGGTAGAAAACTAATAATTATTTTTCAGAATCTATAGTCTGGGAGGATCTATCGGATGTAACCCACCATGGTAACTGTGCTGTTTGGTCAGAGAGATCTGACCTGTCTGTATAATGTGGTTGTTGTGTCAGTGTGGTGTCCAGACGTGGGTAGAGAATAGATTTTGACACATGGCCCATACTTTGATTGCAGAGCTGCGAGTTTCTGTCGTCAACGAAGCAGTATCTATTCGGGTGGTGATTTACACAAGTGTATCTGTGCAGTCCTTGTGACAGAGACCACCATTATTGCCCGCCAGCACGGAGAGGTGGGACCACCTGATTTCAGCACCAGAGCTACAAATTCCAGATGAGTGAGCCTCTGGTCTGCTGGATATTCACCAACCCCATTAAGTTGCAGATACCCCATAAAAATTCCCACCATTTTCTGGACACTATGTAGTCAATATAGACAGGTGTGATGAGACCACCCCAACAGCACAGACAATAAATATCCTCCCTAGTAGCTGACTACCAGAACATTTTAATAAAACTAACTATTCTAGTACTTAAATATGTTCACTTTTGCATTTATTATGTAACATTCCATGCATAATTTTTATAAATTTTAAATCCTTCTTTGAAAACAAGTTCTGGTCAAAATAAAACTTGATCCAGAACAAATAAATGTAATATAATTATATCAAAAACTTTACACACGTGAGTTAGTTCAGTGTATTGTAACACTTGTTAATCTTATTAGTCTTGTTAAATATCTATGGGTATATTTATAACTATCACACCACAGTACACATCATAACCCTAGACACTTTACGCAGCTACATTCATTAAAAAAAAAAATTAAGTGTGAGGTCGTAGTGGTAGCAAGAAAGGCCTTCTGACAATTCTCAATTACATTTTATCTCAGGAGCCTTCACAGCTGGCCTCATACAATTTACATGTAGTACCATCATCATCATACAATACCATCAATACCACTACATATTCTATCAAACGTTTTGTGAATGTATGAGTGTGATATTCTATCAAACGTTTTGTGAAGGTATGAGTGTGATATTCTAACAAACGTTTTGTGAAGGTATGAGTGTGATATTCTATCAAACGGATTGTGAAAGTATGAGTGTGATATTCTAACAAAAGGTTTGTGAAGGTATGAGTGTGATATTCTATCAAACGTTTTGTGAAGGTATGAGTTTGATATTCTATCAAAAGTTTTGTGAATGTATGAGTGTGATATTCTAACAAAAGTTTTGTGAAGGTATTAGTGTGATATTCTATCAAAAGTTTTGTGAAGGTATGAGTGTGATATTCTATCAAACGTTTTGTGAAGGTATGAGTGTGATATTCTATCAAACGTTTTGTGAAGGTATGAGTGTGATATTCTAACAAAAGTTTTGTGAAGGTATGAGTGTGATATTCTTATCAAACGTTTTGTGAAGGTATGAGTGTGATATTCTAACAAACGTTTTGTGAAGGTATGAGTGTGATATTCTATCAAACGTTTTGTGAAGGTATGAGTGTGATATTCTATGAAAATATTTGTGAAGGTATGAGTGTGATATTCTATCAAAAGTTTTGTGAAGGTATGAGTGTGATATTCTATCAAACGTTTTGTGAAGGTATGAGGGTGATATTCTATCAAAAGTTTTGTGAAGGTATGAGTGTGATATTCTAACAAACGTTTTGTGAAGGTATGAGTGTGATATTTTATCAAAAGTTTTGTGAAGGTATGAGTGTGATATTCTGTGAAAAGTTTTCTTTGGTCAAGGGAAAGAATTGACGACTGGCAACCCTTCTGGTGTGTGTAGTTAATTATATCTCTTATAAAATGTGTGTGCTGATGGATGTCTCTGTGTAAGACGCTACACTGATAGTCTTTGTGAATGAGGATCGCCATGAATGGTTTGAGTTTGTTGGTTAGATCTTTTATGAAAATGGTATTTTATACGTTTATAGTTTATGAAGTAGTGTTTGATCAGAGTTTGTGTTAGGTATGATAGTGATGAATGCTATATTTAACTTGGTATTCGCAAAAGCTGATGTGTTGATCGTTATTTTCTTGAAACGGCTTTTACATATTACAGGTTACCCGTATTTAATACAGCTTTGTTTTCAGTTTTGTACAGCTGTACATAATTTCTGTACATGTTTTTTGTTTTCAGATTTGCACAGCTGTACATACTTCCTGTACATTTTTTTTGTTTTCATATTTGTACAGCTGTACATACTTTCTGTACATTTTTTTGGTTTTCAGATTTGTACAGCTGTACATATTTTCTATACATGCTTTTTGCCAATTTATATATATATATATATATATATATATATATATATATATATATATATATATATATATATATATATATATATATATATATATATATATATATATATATATATATATATATATACATATATCAT
Source organism: Oreohelix idahoensis (assembly GCA_024509875.1). Classification (NCBI taxonomy): domain Eukaryota; kingdom Metazoa; phylum Mollusca; class Gastropoda; order Stylommatophora; family Oreohelicidae; genus Oreohelix; species Oreohelix idahoensis. Next base: position 28,127 of record JAMPIV010020753.1, on the reverse strand, counting down.
CATCATCATCATCATCAGCTGCCATCAACACAAAGAAGGTTGGCTGTAATGGATCTCCAACGTCTTCTGTCTCTTGTCTTGGTGGTGCACTCTGATAGACTCTTTCCTGTCCATCTCTTGTCTTGGTGGTGCAATCTGATAGACTCTTTCCTGTCCATCTCTTGATGTTATCTTCCCACTTAAAGCGCTGTCTTTCCCTTGCAGGTTTGCCTTCGCCTTTCCCTTCTATTATGGTCGTCTGCAAGGCGTTATGCCTTTTTATGTGGCCAAAGTATTTTAGCTGCCGAACTTTGATCTCCCTAATTAGTTCTCTTTTCATACCTAGATTTTCTAGGACCTCCTTTTTTGTTTTCTTCTCTCTCCATGAGATACCCCCCATTCTTCTACATATCCACATATCAAGAGCCTCAATTCTTTCTTCCAAATGCTTATTCATCGTCCATGTTTCTACGTAAATATATATGTATATATCTTCAGTGAAATGATAGATCACGTGAATAAAAAATTAACCACTACAATCAAGCAGCATTTGTCGAAGGGTACGAGGGTTTGCGTTTGGAAGCGTTAAAAACTCAGGCACTTGTTGGTTGGGTTTTAAAACAAGTGCAGATCTACTTTAAAAAACGGCAAAGGGCACATGTCTCAATTATAATGAAGCCCATTCTGATTGAAAATAATTGTACACGAATAAAAACTTCTTTCAAGTGTAGACCTGCTTAAAAAGTCAAAGGTCGCATGTCTCAATTATAATGCAGCTCACTGTAATTGAAAATGTTTGTACATGAATTAATTCTTTTGGTACGTGTTTTATCAGGCTTTTTTTATACTTTTTAAAAAAAAAACAGGCTTGTCATCTCTGAGGGTTGGCATGTATGGGGTTGTGAGATAGGAGATATCTGTTTGGCAGAATTCTGTTGTGAGATCATTTTTATATTTAGTAAATAAATTTAACAAAGTTAAATTGTGGCTGCACTTTATGTCTGTGAGGAAATACTCAGTTGTCATCGAAATCTCAATGCAATGAATAGGATAGATCACTACATTTGAATTGATGGCACAGGTCAAGAAGGTATGGCTTTATTGAGGACTTGTGCTCCAGATGGAGCTGAGAGATGTTGATGACATGTTGGCTGGTTTTCTTTTGTCACTAGAGCCCCCCCCCTTTCCCCTCCCCCGTATACAATGTTGTCACCAGAGCCTCCCCCCCCCCTCGTGTACAATGTTGTAATGTTGTCACCAGAGACCTCCGTCTCGTGTGCAATGTTTTCACCAGAGCCCCCCCCCCACCCCGTGTACAATGATGTCATCAGAGACCCCACGTGTACAATGTTGTCATCACAGACCCCCGTGTACAATAATGTCATCAGAAACCCGCCCACCTGTACAATGTTGTCATCAGAGACCGCCGTGTACAATGTTGTCATCAGAGACCGCCGTGTACAATGTTGTCATCAGAGACCCCGTGTACAACGTTGTCATCAGAAACCCCCGTGTACAATGTTGTCATCACAGACCACCGTGTACATTGTTGCCATCACAGAGCACCGTGTACAATGTTGTCATCACAGACCATCATGTACAATGGTGTCATCACAGACCACCGTGTACAATGTTGTCATCACAGACCACCGTGTACAATGTTGTCATCACAGACCACCGTGTACAATGTTGTCATCACAGACCACCGTGTACAATGTTGTCATCACAGACCACCGTGTACAATGTTGTCATCACAGACCACCGTGTACAATGTTGTCATCACAGACCACCGTGTACAATTGTGTCATCACAGACCACCGTGTACAATGGTGTCATCATAGACCACCGTGTACAATGTTGTCATCACAGACCACCGTGTACAATATTGTCATCACAGACAACCGTGTACAATGTTGTCATCACAGACCAATGTGTACAATGTTGTCATCACAGACCACCGTGTACAATGTTGTCATCACAGACCACCGTGTACAATGTTGTCATCACAGACCACCGTGTACAATGTTGTCATCACAGACAACCGTGTACAATGTTGTCATCACAGACCAATGTGTACAATGTTGTCATCACAGACCACCGTGTACAATGTTGTCATCACAGACCACCGTGTACAATGTTGTCATCACAGACCACCGTGTACAATGTTGTCATCAGAGACCCCGTGTACAACGTTGTCAACAGAAACCCCCGTGTACAATGTTGTCATCACAGACCACCGTGTACAATGTTGTCATCACAGACCACCGTGTACAATGTTGTCATCACAGACCACCGTGTACAATGTTGCCATCAGAGACCACCGTGTACAATGTTGCCATCAGAGACCACCGTGTACAATGTTGCCATCACAGACCCCCGTGTACTATGTTGTCATCAGAGACCACCGTGTACAATGATGCCATCTGAGACCCCCCCCCCTTCCTTCCCCGTGTACAATGTTGCCATCAGAGACCCCCGTGTACAATGTTTACAATGACTATATATTTAATTGTTGACAAAAGTTCCAAATAAATAATAGAGAAAAGTGAAAGCCGCTGACAGAACAGCCAATAATATCTATAATAAAGGAATGGGGAGGGAAGTCGTGGACGTAATACTGACTACCGTTATCTGGTAAGTGTAGAGCCTTATTGACTTGTTGTTTTGGTTATGTAACCAGGCCATTCTGTTATATTATTTTTTTCCTAATGCATTTTATTGCTTGTTAGTTTGTTTGCGTTGATATTACTTTGTTTATTTGTATATTTTTTACTTGCATGTTTGAGATCCATCCAGCAACCTGAAGTATGAAGCTGACGATCGCACCAAGTGGCGATGCTCGCTACGGCGCCACCTCAGATTGGACAAATAGAAGCTCTCACGACAAGCAGAAGAGAGGAGAAAACGTCGAAAGGAACACCAGGAAAAAAACAAATGAGTGCTGTCACCTAAGGGGCGTAATCCCAAAGTTAGTTATGACTGAAAGTGTTGTTACTGTTATTACTATTGTTATGTATAGGAGTTCGTGTTGCTCTCGAGTCAATTCTAGGGTTAGAAGTCGAACCAAGATCGATTATCCATATCAGTGTGGCATACAATAGCAATTCCTTTTGTGGTTAAACATTTTGAGAAACTAGCATTCCTCACTAATCTTATGGGAATCGCTTGAGCATCCAGAACTAGCTGAGGATTTTACCATGCAGTAGAATCTAAAAACGAATTTCTGATCGGCCAGGGGGGTGCTGGGAAGTTGCTCTGTGAAGGATGATGATGATTCCTTCAACAAGTTCCAGAATCAGAGCCCAGGATTTTAGCCCTGCATATTTGGATGGCGGAAAGTGCTCAGTATACCACCTCATCCCCCCCCCCACTTCAAGCATGAAACCAGGTGTCAAGATCCTGTAAATGAATGGGAAAGAAACTGGAGCACGTGACTCCAACTCAACAAGTGTCAGAAAAGCAGAAAAGTCACAGAAAAAAAAAAAATCCTAGATCTACAATGTAGATAATACAATGTTTCTTCTTTTTGTCAACGGCTGCGTGAGCGCGAAAAGGTCAGCAGCCCTAGTTATCAGACCTGATATTTTGTATCACTTTCTCATACTTGGACATATCTGACTTGTAATGTTCCTTGATACATTCTAATTTGAAGTCTACCTAAGAGTGGTATACTTTACGTTCTGTATAACTGAACAGTCTGCCATATTTAGATGCACGTTTAACATAATTTTAATTTATATTGATGTGAGTTAAAACAATTTAAGGATAATCAACTTTATATATTTCCTACTAAGGCTTGTGGTATTCTGACAGACAATTCCTGCCTGCGTGAAAACATAAAAAAGTATCACAAACTTTACATTTAACTCTTTGTTTTTCTTTTAATCTTTAAAGTCTGATAGCACAGCTGACAATTTATTGTTGTCTTTGTAAACTCGGGGTCCATGGCATAGTGAGATAAAATAAACTGGTGACTTTGACATAAGTGGCTCACCATCATACACACCTATGTTCCCAAATTTCCTGATTAGCACTTCTGTAACACCTTGCTGGCTATATCTAGTTGGGTTTTTTTTTAAATTTCTACAAAATCTGGGTGTTCTTTTTTTTTTCTACCAGTCTTGAAATAAAAAATATAAGCACTTACCTTAGCAATATCCTGAAAGTGAAAACAAAGTTGTCCAATATTTATTGGTATTTCTCCAAACCCAATTAAGATGGTTTGGCCATGTCTGCAGAATGGGAGAAGATCGGATACCACGACAAGCATGGGAAACAAAGAGCCAAGGATCCAGACCCCGAGGACGACCCAGAGTCCGCTGGGAGGACAACATTAGACAATCTTTGAAGGATCGAGGACTAGAATGGAACCAGGCCAGGAGGAAGACAGCCGATAGGATAGTCTGGCGCTCTCTCTTCCAAACCTCTACACCTTACGGTAGAAGGGGAACGACTAAGTAAGTAAGTATTTCTCCAAACACTGTTCTTGTTTATAAGCTGGTGACTCGTGTCCACCCCTTCCATGTACATTTTATAATCGCTTGCAAGATTTGGCTGTCAAACATGACCTTCTAAAAATTCCCATTAACCTTAGCTCTACCGTACGCTTAGTAGACCTATGTCCACTTACACTGTGAACGCACCAAACTAGTTTTATTGTGTTGATTATACTTCTTTATTTCTTACGAGTGCCTGAAAACATTCCTGTCTAATATTAATTGACTGTTTACATGCCTCGGGTTTCCCTTCCTTATGTGTTATAAATGTTTATACAATACCAAAACCTACCCTCTGTCCTGTACTTACTGTTCTTAGTCTTCTATCATTTACTAGTCACAGTATTAAGGTCTTTGTCTTGTGTAGTCTGACCTATACTGTATAATAGGGGAACAACAGAAGTGATTGCGTCATTAATAGGCTGAACTGCTAATGGTAAATTTCCGGAGTTGTGTGTTGCGGGTCGCACTAATGACCCGTCATCGAAGCATCATTTTTTGGTGATGCCTAGATGGCAGGGAGGATAGTGTGATTCGCTTGCATAGCTAGGCGGGGCTGTCACACGGAAGGTCCTGGGTTCGAGTCCTGGGTAAGACACTCAAGCCTGTTGTTTTTCTGTTGTCTAGTTTTCTACTTCTTTATTTCTTACGAGTGCCTGAAAACACGTGACCTTTATGTTTGTCTAATATTTATTGTGTTGACTGGGCACTATGTGCCTGGGAAGAGTTACTGTCGCTGAGAATATTGTGGTATACTACATATTGCATGAATTGTTGTTGTTGTTTTGATGAGGTGATGGGTGGAGAGCGGGCACTTAATAGTTGATTACTGCTTATATATTACATGAAGTATTACAAGTGTTTACAAATACCGACGGCCATTGTAAGCTATCTAGTGTATAATATGTGTGTTCTAATAAAGCACAAGAATATCTACAAATAAAAACACAAACTAAAGGAACAATATTATAAAAGTCTGACGTTCCGTAATGCATCTTGGTATATTTTAAAAAATAATGTTGCTTTATTTCGTTCTAAAACATGCATAACACTTAACTAATATTAATGCTCCCTTCTTTGTTGTTTCCCTTTTAAAATATTTGCCTCCCTTATATATTTCTGCTGCGCGTTTTGATTACATCGTTCTTCTTGTTCTTCGTGCACTCTCAGACGTCCACTTGAATGTTCTCAAAGAAAGCAGTAGTCAGTTTGAGGCTATTTGAATCCCCGTAAAGCTTTTCCACGAAAGGAGCTGGCGTCGGCCATATGCACTTTCTCTGTACCACATATAAGGGGCAACTTTGAAGCAGATGTTCAGCAGTCATTTTATCAGTGCCACAGTTACACTGATCGGTAGTTCCTATCTTTAGCTTGTTGAATAGATGGTATCTAAATCTGTTGTGGCCAGTGCGGAGTCTGAAGATTGCCACTTGTTCTCTTCTGTGGAGCTGGTAGTAAGCATCATTCCGTGTGTGCCCTAGATGTTCTACATTCTATTTGTTTCTGTAACTGATTCTGATAAAACTCTTTGCCTCCTCAAAAGATATGCTTGTATCAGGCTGAGGTAGATGTGAACCTTCTTTTGCCATTCTATCAGCCTCTTCATTGCCGGCGATGTTACAATGAGATGGGATCCATTGGATCACAACACCTTTGAATCGTCGACAAAGTTTGTGGAGCACTACTCTGAGATCATCCAGGTCTGTATTATTTTGGCTTCTCAACGTTGCAATTACTGACTGTGCATCAGTAAAGAAAGCAACGTGTCTCTCTGCCCTTTCTTCTGTCAATATAACATCTGCTGCAGTTTTCAAGGCCTCTGACTCTGCTCTGAAGTTGCTGGAGAATCGTCCTGTCGCCTCTGACAGCCTTTTTCTGCAAGAGTGCTTAAGGTCAGAAAGACACCCCCACCTCCATTTTCTGTTGCATTTGTTGCTGATCCATCTGTGTATGCATGGGTCCAGGTGTTGCGTGGATAATGTTTCTCAATGTATTTTGTCGCTATGGATTTTCTGTCTGTTGCAGTTTGGCTCTTTTTACTTTCAATTCCAGGAATGACATCGTTAAATGTTCAAGAATTCATTCCAATCTCTAATGACATCTCTGACCCATCTAGAGATATGTCTAAGTTGGCTCTTTGGTGTGATATTAAATAACATCTTTTGTCATTACGATTAATAAGTTGAATTAAAATTAAATCTAGAGTTTTTAAAGGAATACTAGTTGTAAACATCCCATCTTACACGTGCTTTGTAATATTTTAAGTAAAACCACTAATATGAAAAAAGTAATATGAAATTATGGGTTCTATCATAAATTTATTTGTAAACTGGTTATTACAACTGAACACAATAATCCAAATCTACGTACAATGTTTATAATGACAATATATTTAATTCTTCACACTAGTTCAAAACGTCACGTGAAAATCAAAGAGAGATAAGTGATAATTTAACTTCCAAAATATTGGAAAGGGGTGAGAAATGGTGAATGTGATAATGCTGTTTGCTGGTAAGGCACTATTGTAGCAGAAGGTAACCCAAGAGCTGTGGGAGCTACTTTAGAAACAATGAGCTCTCTAAAGATCTACCTTGATAAAATAATGGCTATTTTCAGGTTTCCGAGTAATTTTAATTTAGAAAGCGTACATCCTATACGTAAAATTTATCTCTGCCAGATAATCTGGTTCCTACAGTCCCATCAATGAGTAGACACAAAAAATGTTCTATACATCCCAAATACAAACACATCTAGACTATTGTTCCACAATTTGGGATGGCTGCTCCATGTCAAAGACTCAATTCATTTAAAAACGTGCAGTGCGCCTAGTGTCAAACAAAAACCTCACACAGTGTGCAGACACATATGCATATATTTACATATTACCACTAAGAAAGCGCTTTCTCTTCAATAAAGCCAAATTTATTCACAAAATCTTATCACAGAATGCTCCAAAGTATATGTAGCCTATTTTCAAATACAGCGGAAGACGCAGTCAACGCTTAAATAAATTACACATGCCCAAGCCTAAGCTCGACTTATTCAAGAAAGGTTGAACTTTTTCTGCTGCTCATCTGTGGAATAATTTTCCATACGACCTATAAAACACACTTAGTCCATATTCATTCATTTACAGACTTTTCAAATACATCATGAGTGCAGATTATATGCCACCCTAATTTAGTTATGTTCTTAAATAATTATATAACATCATATGTAGGTTTTAAAGATAATTTTGCCCTGTTTAGTATTAATTATGATATGGTACTGTAAATCTGTGTATCGGTGATTGTACTGTTACAATGTCGAGAATTTATTTTATTGTAGTTTATTTTGTTATTTAAGTAATATTTAAGATACATGTGAGAATAAATGGATTCAGTATGGAAGATCAGAGAAAGGAAGGGCATAATGTTAGACGGGCTTGCGTGCCCAATTCTAAACCCCTTGAAAATAAAGTTCGTTCGTTCGTTCAACAGAGTGCTAGAAAATTCAAACTAAATGATACTTTACCGAAATGTCAACTTTACAAAAGTTCACGCTCCTATCTCATACAGTTTACTATGTTAGTGAATTTTTGTAAGCTAGGTCGTGGATTTTCACTGGAAATAGTGGGGGAGGGAGGGGAATAAATTTAATTCTGGTGATAAACACTTTTAAATGTTGATGAGAGGCAGCTAGTCCCATATTTCTATAATTTTTTTTTTCTTTTCCTCCTCCGTCGTCTCGCGATCTACTACCACGTGATCTCCTGTAATCTAGCGATAGATCTAATTCATACCGATCCCGGTATTATTATGTGTATGTGTGAGTGTACGTGTATATGCAGGTGCGTATATGTTTGTTGTGGAATCATACAAATATATTAGCAACAATGCAGACAAAGTTTGAGAAACAAAGATACTGAAATATTATTCTTTTTTTTATCCTTAGCAGTCAACTATCAAAGCAGTCAGTGGCCATCACACCTGGTGGCTTCTGGTAGGGCAGCAACAAGCAGCTTCCACTTTGATCGGTCGGCGGCCATCCTTCGTGCAGTGCCCCAACTCTGGTTCGTTCTTTCCATCTCGGGCTCCACAGTTCTCCGCCAGGTTGTTTCTGGTCGGCCTCTCTTTCGCTTTCTTTCAGGAGGCTATCGCATAGTTCTTCTTTTGATGCCATCGAGACCTCTGAGGACGTGGCCAACCCAACTCCCGCGTCTCCCATTGATGATGGTGTGAATGTCCTCTTGGTTGCTCCGAGTAAGCAGTTCTTGGTTGGTGATGGTAGTCGGTCAAAAGATCCGGAGAATTTTCCTTAGGCAGATTGTGTGGAAAGAGGACAATTTCGACAGTTCCTTCTCTGTTACTCTCCAGCATGCCGCACCATAGAGAAGCACATAAAGTACACAGCTCTCGTATAATCTTAATTTGATGTTTATACTGTACTAAGAGGACGTCCAGATGTTGTTTAGACTAGCACAGGATGTTCTAGTTGTATTCATTATATTGTTGATGTCTTTACTTGTTCTGTCGTCTGGTGTTACTATGTGCATGCTAGGTATGTCAGTATGTCTGTCTGTTCCAGCTTCTGGTTCCTTAATGTTATAGGTTCAGGGTTGCTCACATTGAGTTTCATGACTGCGGTCTTCTTTAGATTGATGTTCAAATCCAGATATATGAGGATTCCTAATAAAGACACTCGCAAGATTGTTATGGTAAAGATATTCCGCAAAGTTTAAATTTGGCGGAACTATGTGCCTGTGAGGATTTAATCATTTGTCACTGATATCTAAAGCAATCTTTTAATGTGTACTAAGAATAGAGACGCACGTCATTACACATAACTATTGCCCGTTTGTGCAGTCTGGCGTATATCTTTATTTTTTTTAAAATAAAGCACAAAGTAAACTACAAGCAGAAATACAAATGTAATTAACAAATTCTTAAGAATCCAGCATGTCATGTTCTAGTTTAATGATAATACTCTACATTTATTTACAATGTACGAAATCATTTCCCTTAAATACAGTTATTTTCATCAATATTGTTGTTTCCCTTTGGAAAAAAAAGTACCTCTTTTATAATTATACCTGTATATTTGTACAAGTTTGCATGATTTCGGATTCACGAGATGCTTTTCATACGACTCAGTCTATACTGACGGCTGATCCATCAGGGAATGTGTCTAAAAGTACATCTGTGCTGCGATATTAAGTAATATCTGCTGCCATTATGAATAATAAGTTGATATAAAATTGAAAATATATTTCTTAAACACAAGTTGTTGATATCCGTTTATTTCGTTAGCATGCTACAGGCAGCGTATGTAGTATTTTAAGTCAGTAAGAATTCACACAAAAGATTATATATCAGCGTACTAAAAACTTTATTGGAAGATGGTTAAGTGAAAGTGACTGAGAGAAAAGTGATAATATAACATCCACACAGAGGGTATCGGTTTAGGTCATGTAGATAAGATACACACTGCCGATTACTGTCAAGGTAACAATTCTTATTTTTTGTTTACGTTTAAAGAAATTATAATAGTCAAATATAATTACCGCGTATACTGGAGTATACGTCGATCCGACTATACGTCGACCTCTAGACTTTTGAACGTCCACAACGAATGTTCCGATTACAAGTCGAAGTAGAAAACACGTGATGTCTCAATGATGAATTTATAAAGAGCTAGAATTTCCTTCCCCAAGCTGCTGGTAATTTCTGAGCAAATTGTGTGCGATCGTGAAGAGAGAGTGAAAATAATGGCTAATAAAACATTAACTCTTACAGGACGACGAGCCAGTTATATTGGACGATTTTTCTAGCTTTTAAAGACGGGAAGCCAGTAATCTTGGCTCATGGGTTTGAACTAAGTTTTTGTTTCGTTTCATCCCAGTTAGAAGTTTTCGATGACTGGGAAGCGGAAGTATACCCATTTTTATTATGATTTCAAAAGCGGGAGAGTTATAGCGTCACTATTTCTATTAAATTCAAAACGATTCCGATTGCCTCCTCGTGTTTTTTTTACTAAATTTGGGTTACCTATTTTCGATGGCATCTAATTCATCTTCTCGAAAGCGACCTGCTCGTTTAAGTGCTCAGCAGGCCCTTAGTTTGCTAGAAAATTTCAGCGAAGATGAGGACGGCTATAGCAGTAGTGATTTTAGTGTTAATTCGATGAATAATTCGTCTTTCAGTGATGTCGATTCAGAGAATGAAAGTAGGCCTATTATGTTAGAAAGAGTGGGCGTGGTTCTATCACCTAACTTTGATTCTTCAACATCAGACCCAGTAGGACCTAATTTAGTTTTACAAGAAGGGGAAAGACGAAAACAGGAGTGTGTCAGAAATATAGAATGGCACGAAGCAAACTTGGGTGTAATAACAAGGAATAGCTTTAGATTTCAACCTAAAGACGGAAGAGCAGTGGGTGTGGCCGCAAATTTAGGCCTAAATGAATCATCTACCCCGATCCAGTGTTTTGAAAGCCTTGTATCATCAGCTGTAAGGGAGGAAATTTTAAAAAGCATAAACTGCTTTGCAGAAATTGAAGTACAGAAGCATACACCGTCACTGAAAAGATCAAGATATAATCGATGGAATCCAGTAAGCGATTATGAGCTGCTAAAATTTTTTGCTCTGCATCAAGCAATGGGTATCGACAAAAGGTCAAGCATAAAAGATTATTTCTCCTCACAAGAGCCTATGTTTCACACTCCATTTTATTCGATATTTTTTGCACGTTGCGATATTTGTTATTCCTTGTCAATTGAAGGGCTAAAATGTGTATTGATCCTAGAGTAACGATGTAACAATTTTGTTACTGAGCTAAAACCCATTCATTTAGTTCTTCAAGAGCTAGAAACCACGAATTGTTCCTTTTCATTGTGGAACATTGGGTTAAGGTTTTTAATATTTGGTGGCTCAACACATGGATGACACCAGACTGATAGATTGTAGTCACTGTGGGCTGATTTTAATATTTGCTAGCTTTTAAATACAAGATTATTATAATTATCTTCATTGATGCAAAGATAGTTTAGTTAAAGGTGACTCACGATAATTGATTATATTTTTATTGTGTTGCTTTATGATTAGTTACAACTGGTGATGTATATACAGTATATTCTCACTATTCGCGGGGTTAGGTTCCGTGACAACCCCGTAAATACGGAAATACGCGAATACGGAACCATTTATCCTATGGGAATAAGGTAGCTAGGTTCCTGGGGGATTCTGTTCACCGTACACTTTTGTTACCGATCACCATAAACTCTTCATTACGTGTACCCTTCTTGTAAAAATAGCTTATTTATTATACTGTGCATTTTGTCAATGTATTTTATAGACGGTTTTCTTTTTAATAGTACAGTATATACAATCTTTTGGTTTACTAATACTCACTCACCGACCCATTCACTCACGCTGTCACAACTCATTGACTCATTCACACATCCACGCGCAAACACACTCACTCACACATTTTATTACAAAATCTATGGAAACAAACATTCAAAAAATTTAAACGCAACATTCAAAATTAAGGAATAAAGAACATTTCATTAACATTTAAAACAAGTAAAGAAAACACGTCCCAGAACAAAATTTATCTAACACTCGTGCTTTATCACGGAGGATCATCACGGCCTTATTGCGCTTATGCACACTCGCCATCAAACTTGCACGGCGTTTGGATGCCGTTATTAATTATAAAAAATAATCAAAAACAGCGTAAAACTGCATAAACATGAACGAAAAGATTCTCGACAAAGTCACGTGTAAGCACAACGAATGCCGCGAGAACATGGAGGCAGCATCTCCTTGTTGTGCCTCATCTGTGATTCTGGGCGCAGGGGGCCCGAACTTCTTTGCCTACTGCCCATGACCGCGAATACCCGCGAGGTGTCCACAACTATCAAAAAATGGGTTACACATTATCTCGCGCGCATGATCGAATACCGTACACGCGAATAGAGAGGATTGACAGTAGTTTTTGTGTCAAACTTCCTTTGATAGTGATGTATTTAGTTTTAGTAATTTAGATTTCCACTGAGCGTGATACCCCTCCTTGCGTGTAAAGTACTTTGAGACATAACCACTTCTCTAGCTGCTCCTTAGGGAGCATAGAGACACCACGGCAGCTAGACACCAAATGCAGCCTGCACGAATGATTCAATATGCAAATGCAGTGATTGTTTCTGAGTCGATTGGTTTCATATAATGAGATCGCCAATCTCATCAGTCGCCACATAAAAAAGGCTTGAACATGCTAGAATGAAAGTTGATGTAGATCGGTTTCTTGGTGGTTGTTGCGTGTGTTTATATTATTATATAGATAGTATGAGTACACTTCTTGTTACTCTGGCCAATAGTACTACGGCATAAATACTTGACACCGCAGACAGCTCATAACACACTTGAAAATATCACTGTCACTACAAAGGCCAAGTGGACAATCAATACAATGTTTATTTTACTCAACGTTGCTCCACATAGATAAACTTGAAGGCCATTATATCATATGGCATCACGTATACAGTCATCAGTAAAGCTTTGTACCGTCTGCAGCTAGAACACTGTCCTCGACAGATTTACACATTTTAAATTGAAATCAGACGCACGTTCTCCACAGCTTTCATAATTCCTTTTACAAATGTACTAGCATCATCTCACGGAGGTATATGGATGATTCAGTGATGGAATATCATAGGCATATGTCACGAAATAATATAAGTCTCAGGAGCTAGAGACATACGTCCACCTGCCACAATGAAACACACAGAAAACCCTAGCAGACGATCGCCCACTTTTGGGGATCCCGACCTTAACGTCTGCGAACTGAACCCCGAGGCAATGACGTCACTTCCGGATACAAAGGACTACCGATAATATACAAACATGAATCCTTGTCGAACCATTTTATAACATCGACAGACATGTTATGAATTTTACTCATAGTGGTAATTAATCCTCATTAAGGAGAGTATTGGTGGTACACAGCGTTTAATTTCTGCATTTATGGCTACATATGGCTACTGTTATTATTATTATATTATTGTCAAAGAATGGAAGGGTGTAGGATAGTTTAGGAGAGCACGTGGGTTGACCTGGGGACATATATATTTCTCCTCTCGCTCCTTATTGACCATGCTTCTTTGCTGACTCTTTGAAATGACTGGCTCTTACAGTGAATGGGCTGCCTAAATAAATATCTTTGTTTCTTGTGACTGAGGCTGAGGAAGGGAGACAACAACAGTTCTCGTATCTCTAATGTGTATTTCATGAATATATATTTATTTACATTCGAGTATATAAGTCTTATTTACCATTTTTACTGCAACTCCCTTTATTATTTACATATAAGGCTGTAGTCTGTGTGGGTATTTTCCCACCCTTTCATTTATATAGACACGTAGAGCATCTATATCACATACAAAATGATGCATACAACTAGCTCAACATAAGATAACAAGTTGTAATCTTCAGACTCCGCACTGGCCACAACAGATTGAGATAACATCTATTCAACAAGCTAAAATCAATCTAAAGAAGACAGAGGTCATGACACTCAATATGAGCAACCCTGAGCCCATAACAGTAAGGAATCAACAACTGAAACAGACAGACACCTACACATACCCAGGATGCATAGTAACACCAGATGGCGGAGCAATCAAAGACATCAACAACAGAATGAACAAAGCAAGAACAGCCTTTTGCATTCTAAACAACATCTAGAAGTCCTCTCAGTACAGCACAAGCACAAAATTAAGATTATATCAGAGCTGTGTGCTTTCTGTGCTTCTCTATGGTGCGGAATGCTGGAGAGTAACAGAGAAGGAAATGTCGAAATTGTCCTCTTTTCACACAACCTGCCTACCTAAGAAAAATTATCCGAATTTTTGGCCGAATACCATGACCAACCAAGATCTGCTTACTCGGAGCAAACAAGAGGACATGCACACCATCATAGCTGGCAGGCGCTGGAGTTGGGTTGGCCATGTCCTCAGAAGAGACCGCGATGCCATCACAAGAACAGCTGTGCTATGGACCCCTGAAGGAAAACGAAAGAGAGGCCGACCAAAAACAACTTGGTGGAGGTGAGATGGAAAGAATGAACCAGAGTTAGGGCACTGTACGAAGGCTGGCCACCGACCGAGCAAATTGGAATCAATTTGTTGCTGCCCTACAAGACGCCACCAGGCGTGATGGCCACTGACTGCTTTGATGGTCGGCGGCTAAGGATCAAATAAGAAGAAGAACAAGCTAAAGATAGGAACTACCGATCAGTGTAACTGTGGTACTGATAAAATGACTGTTGAAAATCTGCTTCAAAGTTGCCCAACATATACGGAACAGAGAAAGCTCATATGGCCGACACCAGTCCCATTCGTTGAAAAGCTCTACGGAGATTCCAATAGTCTCAAACTGTCTACTGCCTTCTTTGAAAACATTCAAGTGGACGTCTGAGAGTGTACGAAGAAGAAGAATAAAGACATGACAGTTGATTGTACAAATCTAACATTGATGAACGACCTTAAACAAACAAACATATAAGATTTATTTTCATTGTGGGGGATGCCGCTACATTTACGCTATGCATTATATCTATTGAGATGTGGAATCATACAAATATCTTGATAACAATATACGAAAAGCTGAAGCAGTAGACAAAGTTACTGAAATAATAATGAAAAAGGCGAAATAAGCTAATAAGTAACTATATAGACTTCAAAAGAAATCTAATCCAGTTTTTTTTTAAAATCTTCACCGGAAATGTCAAGACCGTCAAATTATATGTCTCTAAAACATGGACAGCAACAAATACGACAACCAGAGAAATATAGACTTTCTTGAATGGATGCTAGTCTAGAACTGAAGAATTGAAATGGTATGACACGATCACTAATATGGGACTAATGAAAAGTACCAGACAAGCAGCAGTGGAACAAGAGGTGACATTAGATAGGACACACTTTAAGAAAATAAGGTTATAGCATAACAAGAGAGTGCCTATTGGAGACTTCTCAGGGACAGAGAAACAGAGGGAAAAAGAAACACATACTGAAAAAAAAGATATGGCGATGGACATGAAGGGATAAAACAGACTAGACAAGAACTTGAATTGATGGCACAGGACAGGCAAGGAAGGTATGGTATGTTTGTATTGAGGTCACGGGAAGCTGGAAGGTCTTATAATGATGACATGTTGGCTGGTTTACTGGGAATACGAGAGTAACAGGGGAGAGAAATGTTGGCTGGTTTACTGGGAATACGAGAGTAACAGGGGAGAGAAATGTTGGCTGGTTTACTGGGAATACGAGAGTAACAGGGGAGAGAAATGTTGGCTGGTTTACTGGGAACACGAGAGTAACAGGGGGGAGAGAAATGTTTGCTGGTTTACTGGGAATACGAGAGTAACAGGGGAGAGAAATGTTGACTGTTTTACTGGGAATACGAAAGTAACAGGGGAGAAAATGTTAATCTTAATGATGACACTCGCAAAAGATTTGTTGTAACAGAATTTAATAAAGTTTAATGATGGTGGAACTATGTGCCTGTTGGGAGTAACCGCCTTGTTACCATTGGATGTAAAAATTAAACTAGGTAAAGAGATATCAGTATTTACAAATTACTAATACTTAAGTAATTATTATGTTGTATAACGTTATTTATTTAGCAGCGCACAAGACAAAACATGCAGATTAAAAAATAGAGAACAACGAAACAAAGTTATAACTGCCTCACTGCGATAAGATACTATATGATACATTGTAAAAACAATTATTATTATTTATTTAGCATTAAAGTAAACTAAAATCATTTAAATATTACTATAGTTAACAAAGTTGTTCTTTCCCTTGTAGAATTGTGTCTCCTTTATATAATTATGCTACACACACACACATACACTCATATATACATATATATCTTACCAGTTATATCTCCGCCCAAACTAACATTTTAAGTAAGACTTCACACATAAAAAGGAAGTAATTTGAACTTTCTTGTTCTGTCAGAGACTTGCTTGGAAAGTGACTAGTACAACTGAACACAATAATTCAAATCTACGTAGAATGTTTACGATGACAATATGTTTAACCCTTCATACCAGTTTAAAACGTCAAGTGAAAACCAAAGAGAGAAATGTGATTATATAAAATTAAAAATTAGGGAACGGGGTGAGAAATTGTTAATGTGATTATGACTGTTGTTCTTGGGAAAATCCTTTGAACGGAAATATTCCTTATTTAAATAATGTAAATGACTAACAAAAAAATCGATTTAGCCTATATTTAGTCATACATCTAAGTGAAGACTGCTTGGAACGGATTCATAGATTTACAAAAGAAGGCAGAAGTGGGACTGAATTATGGAAACATCGTTAGGAATCAACTCTTGATGTTATTCTAGAGATATTGCGAAATATTACTTCGAAAGAAACACAAAACTATATTTTTTTTCCGACAAAACTGAGACGAACATAAATTTACCCGACATGCTCTCCGAGTCGCACACCAACCTACTATATAAGGACGCGGGGATATTCAAATGAGACACTTCTCACATACTAGATATTGTGATATTGTATAACAGACTCACTGTCACTTCTCACATACTAGATATTGTGATATTGTATAACAGACTCACTGTCACTTCTCACATACTAGATATTGTGATATTGTATAACAGACTCACTGTCACTTCTCACATACTAGATATTGTGATATTGTATAACAGACTCACTGTCACTTCTCACATACTAGATATTGTGATATTGTATAACAGACTCACTGTCACTTCTCACATACTAGATATTGTGATATTGTATAACAGACTCACTGTCACTTCTCACATACTAGATATTGTGATATTGTATAACAGACTCACTGTCACTTCTCACATACTAGATATTGTGATATTGTATAACAGACTCACTGTCACTTCTCACATACTAGATATTGTGATATTGTATAACAGACTCACTGTCACTTCTCACATACTAGATATTGTGATATTGTATAACAGACTCACTGTCACTTCTGTCATGAAATATTCTAATCCACATATATAAATTATTAGGTAAATATGAAGCCTAACAAATAAAATTAATAAAGAGAAGAGCAATGGTAAAATGACAGTGCTGTCACAAGGAATGTACTCGAAATCCCCCTTGTTTTCTGCTTCGTCTGCAAATTGTAACGCTTTCACGTTGATATAAAAGCTTACTGTATTATTACCCGCTTTCTTCAATGAAACGTGTGCTGTATTTCTTGGAAAAGCATTGAGAGGCCCTGCGTAATGACCTAAATTAATCCTAACATTAATTATATTACGTTACCAAAACGAACGAACAGATGGACAAAAGGATAGCGAGAAGGGAGAGGCAGAAAGCCGAACACTAAACACGCTTCGCGCGATACGCAAATGCTGCCATCACGCGTGTAAGTCTACATGCACTAGTTTTTTTTCAGACGGACAGTGATAAAATACACTACCCTTTCCCAGAGTTAGGTTTATAAATCATAACAGACTCTTATTAGAAAAGATAACAATAGATGGGTTTACGTTTGAACACATAACAGTACCCAGACAGCACATCTTCGAAACAGGAGGTAGAAGAAATTGCATATTTTGAACGCAGCCACGTAGCTCCTTTAAATTAGTATTTTTGGGTTCCTTAGGGCTTGCTGACAAATAATATGTAAAACGTTACGCAAATAGTCCAGGAATTAATAAATTATACCCAAAATAAAATATTGGGGGTGCCTGACAGCATAAAATCATTTCTGCTCATAAGATTTTTTTTTTAACGTGTTTGAAAAAAATTTACGTTACAGAAATAGCCTACCATGTAAACTCCAAATTGATTGGAGCGCAACAAATGAAAGCCTAACCACGATTGGTCGGGCTATAAATACTATCTTGGTTGTTAGGGGAGACGGGAAAAGATAACATTTTTTCAAACACTTGTCGAAACGTGGCTCATTGGCCAGTCTCGCTGATATACACACTTGGGAGCGTTAGTTCGAGACCACTTGTTTAAATGATCTTGATAAAGCATCAGTGCGTTGAAGCCAGCTAAAATTTTGCTCAATAAAAGCCTGGAAGATAAGCAGATGGAAATTTGTGCCAGTTTGTGCCAGAATTCATTGCTAATCAACGTATCTGTGTTATTCGTATGAATTGTGGTAAGCTTGAACCATTTAATATCTTTTAATGAAAATTGAATGTGAATTGTTGATTTATGCCTGTATATATATGTGTAGTTCAGTGGCAAACGTGAGGTAAAGCCTAAAATGCTCCAGCCTGAACAGAGGGTGTCGGAGAGAAGTAAAACGGCATGGAATGGCCAAACAGTACACTGACACCTGGATGATTGACTAGAAAGAAATAATGCTGGAAGTGCAGAGGCGTAGTAACCATTAGGAAGGGTAATACTGGAATAAAGTATTTCAGATGAAGCTGACTGTTGGCCTAACGCTCTGAACGCAATGTTTGTGATGTATTGTGATCAGTGTAAAAAGAAAATATAAATTAGTTATGAAGTAGAAGGTACATCCTTCTTGATTTCAGGGACAGTGGTCTTGATGGTACTGAGCAGCACCTGGTCAGAGCTTTGCTGAATCCAGAGTCGGACAGCATACTCCTTGGTCTTTTTAGCTATCAGTGAGGTGTCTCCTGAGCCCAGAGGAGAATTCGAGCAGAGGAGTCCTTTCCTGCCGCCATCACGCCAGATAAGCGAATTGGCCAGCTGAGCTCAACATTATGTCCCCTCATCTTGAACTGATTTTTTAAAATTAACATTAAGAGGGGAATTTACTTGTCTTAAAATCAGGAACTGTGAACATCTCCAATACTAGTCCCTAAAGACAAACTATTGAAGTCATGATGACAAATACCAACAGAGCTTGAACAAAACAAAACCAGTATTACCTCATTTTACTACTACACAACTGACACACATAGAACATTTGTAATAATATATGTCACTACAATATTCATATTAAATACATTCTGTACATAACTTGTAATTTAAATTGATTGTGATTCCTGGTTCCCTTGTAGTTGAATCAGGACACATATTCATTCATGCCAGTAATGAATACATATTGTTATTTGAAAGTTTATCAGTGACTCTTTTAAGATATCTTTGTAGAGTGTTATATGTATGTGAGTGTCACAGTGTTGTCAAGAGTAGTGGATTAAATTAAATTGTTTATCTGTCTGTTGTTGTGACTTACACTTCCCCATACTCATACCCTAGACACATAACGTAGCATCACACTATTCCAGAATAATTCTGACTGAGATATATAGATATGTGGTAGCAAGTAAGGTTATCTATAATACACTACTCTTAATAGATATAGATACCTTCACAGCTGATCTCAGTCAGTACACTAAGTTCCCTATAAGTATTTATAACATCCCACTTCACCACATATATTGGGGTCTCGCTCTTGGGATTTTGAATCTTTAACTATTAAAAATATTGGGGGTAATTCACTTCAGGGAATATAAGAATTAAAAGGTATCCTTGGGTGGAATTAAATAAGGTTGAGCTCACGGTGCCTGTGTTGTCCATTAGATATATAGTTAGAAATTGAATTGTTGGTTAGACATTATATAAAGTTACCTGATAGACAATGGCGGACCTGGCCAAATTTCGATCTGCTGCGGTTCAGACTGCAAAAGAGTTAGGATTAGATGGGCAAGTTATGGTTGCCTATGTTACTACGGAATGTGACAAATTTATTGAACGCGAAGAAAGAAGGTTTGAAGCCGAAAGAAAGTTAGAGGCTGACAGGGAAATTAAGAAGTTACAATTTGAAGCTGAGGCTGAGACTAAGAGGTTGCAAGCTGAGGCTGAGACTAAGAGGTTGCAGATTGAGGCTGACAAAGAGGCTAAAGCATTGGAAGCCGAGGAAAGAAGACAAGCTGCAGAAAGGGAAGAGAAGAAATTAGCTGCAGAAAGAGAAGAGAAGAGATTAGCTGCAGAAAGGGAAGCAGAAGATAAAAGATTACAAAGGGAACATGAATTACGACTAAGGGAGTTTGAGTTTCAAGGCCATGCTCCTGAAAATGGTGCCAGTCCCTTTGCCTCTGATGCTACGGTTACTCAAGGAGCCTCAACCTCAGCTATGAATTTTCATTTAGATCATTTTGTTGAGAAAGACGATGATATTGAGAGCTACCTAAATAGGTATGAACTATTAGCTACCACGTATGGGTTAGAGAGAGAAAGGTGGAGCTTAAAGTTATCTCAGGGACTTCGTGGGGCAGCTTATGAAGTTTTTGCAAAAATGAGCAGAGGTGATCAGGAAAATTATGACATGCTAAAGCAGGCTCTTTTGTTAAGGTATGAAAAGAATGCAGAGTTTTACAGGAAAAAATTTAGGAATGCTAAACTACTGTCAGGTGAAACCTATCACCAGTTCTCTGCACGAATAGAGACATACTTGGAGAAATGGACTTCTCTGGGGAAAACCCAAGATCTTAAGGAAATGGTCCTTATAGAGCAATTAAGAGAGTCCATGGCTCCAGACCTGAGAAAGTTTCTCATGGAACAAGGTGCAGAGAGGCTGGGTGAGTTGCTAAATGTTGCTGAAAGGTATCAAGCAGCTCAAGCAGAGGTAACAGGTAATAAAAAGAAACAGGTGGATAACTTTAGGGCACCACAGAACTTTAATAAATTTGATCCTAGGGATCAAAATAAAGGTAAGCACCAATTTGATAGGCCACGGTATGATAATAAAAATAAATTCCCACAATTCGATGAAAGGAAATATGATGAAAGAAAATCTTTCAACCAAGGAAAAAGGTGGTGTAAAAATTGTCAGATGGACAATCATGACACTGACCGTTGCAGAAGGAAACCTGTGTATATGGCAACCCTTCAGGTCAGGTCGACCTCAAGACAGGAGGAGGATATTATGTTGGATACCACTCCAGAAGAGATGAGGAAGGCACAGGCTGGGGATAAAACACTCAAGCCATGTTTCAGAAAATTGTCAACTTGTCATACAACTCCAGGCAAGGGAGATTTCTACATGAAAAACAAGTTGATGTATAGGAAGACTGGAGCTAGATCCAATGGTCACGGACAGCTGGTTCTTCCAAAAAGATATAGGACAGAATTAATAAGGAGCCTACATGTGAAACCAGATGGGGACCATGAGAAGATAGGTACCATCATTCAAAAGGTGGCTCACAATTATTATTGGCCCAAAGCAAGATGGGACATTGAGAACTTTGTAGAAAGGTGTAGTATAGCACATGAGGGAACACCCACAAGTGGGAACATGGATCAGGACCTGGACACGCCACGGAGAAAAATTAGGCCTGATAATAAAAAGAAATATAGATTTGATAAAGTGGACCAAATGGAATGGGAAGCCCCTTTTCACGGACAAGCTTCACTTAACTGTTTTACAATGGCCACTATGCGGAGAGTGCAAAAAGATGTCTTACCCCAGGATAAGCCGAAAATCCCTCAATCGGACTTAAACCAACTGGAGGAAGAAGATGTAGGGAGGAAATCTCTCATCAAGAATTTTAAGTGGGGAGACAGCCCCAAAAGAAAAATTGGTAGCGGTCGTTTTGTGAATGAGAATTCTGGGAGGAAAAATCATCACTATAAAGCTTCGAGTGGAAGAGACCATACCGGTGCATGGACAAATAGGTCCACACAATTAAAGGTCCATATGTAGCTTTGTTAAGAACGTGGACTGATGAAAAGGCAGAGGAAAACATTACATCTTCATACCAATATGTGAATGAGCTGACCACTCGGTTGAAAACTGGCTGGAAACTTGCCAATGAAAATTTGAAACAAGCCAGGAAGAAACATGCTGCCTATTATAACAGGAAGGCGAAAGACAGAAATTTGGCTGTGGGAGAGAAGGTACTGCTTCTTTTGCCCGGGAGTCAGAATAAGTTACAAATTGGATGGCAGGGTCCATATACAGTTCTAGAGAAGGTGTCTAGAACAAATTATAAGATAGATAAGAAGGGGAAAGAAAAAATCTATCATGTGAATCTCCTGAAGAAATATTTGGAAAGAGAACATCAGGAAGAGACACACTTGTTGACCTTGTCCATCGCCATGGAGATGAAAAAGGAACCACTTTCATCATTTGAATATCCATTACACCCCTGTGAGACAGCAGCACAGGTGAAAATCAGTACACATTTAACGAAACCTCAGAAAGAGAGAGTGCAACAGGTTCTAAATAATCATGCAGAGGTGTTAACAGACCGACCAGGGCATACAAACCTATTGGAATATGATATGAAACTCATAGACTCCACACCTGTCTGTATGAAACCATATTCGATTCCGTTTGCTAAGGAAAAAGCTTTGAAGGAAGAGATAGACTATCTATTGAAGGAAGGAATTATTTCGCACAGTGAGTCTTCGTATAGTTCCGGGGTGGTACTCTTAAGGAAGCCCTCTGGAGAACATAGACTCTGTATAGATTACAGGAGACTGAATGCTATTACAGAAGGACAGGTGGATCCATTGCCGGATACAAATCAGCTGTTTGCCAGACTAAATAAAGCTAAATATTTCTCAAAAGTGGATCTGAGTAAAGGATACTATCAGA
The DNA here is from genome assembly GCA_024509875.1 of Oreohelix idahoensis. Lineage (NCBI taxonomy): Eukaryota > Metazoa > Mollusca > Gastropoda > Stylommatophora > Oreohelicidae > Oreohelix > Oreohelix idahoensis. The sequence goes on along the minus strand of JAMPIV010020753.1, from coordinate 5,057 downwards.
TTCCAGTAAAGCCTGAGGTTAGACCATACCTAGCTTTTAGTACCTCAGAAGGACACTATGAGTTTAATAGATTGCCATTTGGATTGAAGAATGCGCCTAGTGTCTTCTCTAGAATGATGAGAAAATTATTGGATCCTCTGAATAATCCCTGTATAACAAATTTTATGGATGATATCCTTATAGCAACAGAAACATTTGAGGAACACATTGACTCTCTGAACATGCTGTTTGATCGACTTAGGGAGGCAAATTTAACAGCCCGACCAACCAAATGTTGCGTTGGATGTAAAGAATTGGAATTTTTGGGACACACAGTTTATCAGGGAAACATGACCCCTGACCCAAAGAACTTAGAGAAACTACAGAAAGCCCCGAGACCACAAACCAAGAAGGACGTGAGATCCTTTGTCTCATTATGTGGTTTCTACCAGAAGTATATCAAAAACTTTAATTCCATATGTGCACCGTTAACTGAATTGACACGTAAAGGACATCCAGATCGCATTACATGGACACCACAATGTGAAATGACTTACCAAGAATTGAAGGAAAAGCTCACAAGTAAACCCATTTTGAAATTACCTGACTTAAGTCAAGAACTCATAGTAAGGACGGATGCAAGTAATATTGGGTTAGGTGCAACTCTACTACAGAAATCAGATGCATTGGATGGGGAATTAAGCCCAGTGGCATATGCTAGCAGAAAGTTGAATAAAGCTGAAATCAACTACTCAACTAGCGAAAAAGAATGTCTTGCAGTAATATGGGCAATAAAGAAATTCAATATTTATCTATATGGGAAGGCATTTAAGTTGCAAACTGACCACAAACCTTTATCGTTTTTAGCACAGGCTAAGCATGAGAACTCTAGGTTACTCCGATGGTCTTTGCTTCTGGCTCCATATAATTTTTCATTGAATATATATCTGGAAAAACCAATCTGGGAGCGGATTTTTTAAGCCGCCATCCGTGTGATGAGAATCACCGTAAACCCCAGAAATAATAATAAATTTCTCTATGTGTATATAGAATAAAGGACTGACATATAATGTCTGTTTTAAGAGGGGAGGTGTCATGAAATATTCTAATCCACATATATAAATTATTAGGTAAATATGAAGCCTAACAAATAAAATTAATAAAGAGAAGAGCAATGGTAAAATGACAGTGCTGTCACAAGGAATGTACTCGAAATCCCCCTTGTTTTCTGCTTCGTCTGCAAATTGTAACGCTTTCACGTTGATATAAAAGCTTACTGTATTATTACCCGCTTTCTTCAATGAAACGTGTGCTGTATTTCTTGGAAAAGCATTGAGAGGCCCTGCGTAATGACCTAAATTAATCCTAACATTAATTATATTACGTTACCAAAACGAACGAACAGATGGACAAAAGGATAGCGAGAAGGGAGAGGCAGAAAGCCGAACACTAAACACGCTTCGCGCGATACGCAAATGCTGCCATCACGCGTGTAAGTCTACATGCACTAGTTTTTTTTCAGACGGACAGTGATAAAATACACTACCCTTTCCCAGAGTTAGGTTTATAAATCATAACAGACTCTTATTAGAAAAGATAACAATAGATGGGTTTACGTTTGAACACATAACAGTACCCAGACAGCACATCTTCGAAACAGGAGGTAGAAGAAATTGCATATTTTGAACGCAGCCACGTAGCTCCTTTAAATTAGTATTTTTGGGTTCCTTAGGGCTTGCTGACAAATAATATGTAAAACGTTACGCAAATAGTCCAGGAATTAATAAATTATACCCAAAATAAAATATTGGGGGTGCCTGACAGCATAAAATCATTTCTGCTCATAAGATTTTTTTTTAACGTGTTTGAAAAAAATTTACGTTACAGAAATAGCCTACCATGTAAACTCCAAATTGATTGGAGCGCAACAAATGAAAGCCTAACCACGATTGGTCGGGCTATAAATACTATCTTGGTTGTTAGGGGAGACGGGAAAAGATAACATTTTTTCAAACACTTGTCGAAACGTGGCTCATTGGCCAGTCTCGCTGATATACACACTTGGGAGCGTTAGTTCGAGACCACTTGTTTAAATGATCTTGATAAAGCATCAGTGCGTTGAAGCCAGCTAAAATTTTGCTCAATAAAAGCCTGGAAGATAAGCAGATGGAAATTTGTGCCAGTTTGTGCCAGAATTCATTGCTAATCAACGTATCTGTGTTATTCGTATGAATTGTGGTAAGCTTGAACCATTTAATATCTTTTAATGAAAATTGAATGTGAATTGTTGATTTATGCCTGTATATATATGTGTAGTTCAGTGGCAAACGTGAGGTAAAGCCTAAAATGCTCCAGCCTGAACAGAGGGTGTCGGAGAGAAGTAAAACGGCATGGAATGGCCAAACAGTACACTGACACCTGGATGATTGACTAGAAAGAAATAATGCTGGAAGTGCAGAGGCGTAGTAACCATTAGGAAGGGTAATACTGGAATAAAGTATTTCAGATGAAGCTGACTGTTGGCCTAACGCTCTGAACGCAATGTTTGTGATGTATTGTGATCAGTGTAAAAAGAAAATATAAATTAGTTATGAAGTAGAAGGTACATCCTTCTTGATTTCAGGGACAGTGGTCTTGATGGTACTGAGCAGCACCTGGTCAGAGCTTTGCTGAATCCAGAGTCGGACAGCATACTCCTTGGTCTTTTTAGCTATCAGTGAGGTGTCTCCTGAGCCCAGAGGAGAATTCGAGCAGAGGAGTCCTTTCCTGCCGCCATCACGCCAGATAAGCGAATTGGCCAGCTGAGCTCAACATTATGTCCCCTCATCTTGAACTGATTTTTTTAAAATTAACATTAAGAGGGGAATTTACTTGTCTTAAAATCAGGAACTGTGAACATCTCCAATACTAGTCCCTAAAGACAAACTATTGAAGTCATGATGACAAATACCAACAGAGCTTGAACAAAACAAAACCAGTATTACCTCATTTTACTACTACACAACTGACACACATAGAACATTTGTAATAATATATGTCACTACAATATTCATATTAAATACATTCTGTACATAACTTGTAATTTAAATTGATTGTGATTCCTGGTTCCCTTGTAGTTGAATCAGGACACATATTCATTCATGCCAGTAATGAATACATATTGTTATTTGAAAGTTTATCAGTGACTCTTTTAAGATATCTTTGTAGAGTGTTATATGTATGTGAGTGTCACAGTGTTGTCAAGAGTAGTGGATTAAATTAAATTGTTTATCTGTCTGTTGTTGTGACTTACACTTCCCCATACTCATACCCTAGACACATAACGTAGCATCACACTATTCCAGAATAATTCTGACTGAGATATATAGATATGTGGTAGCAAGTAAGGTTATCTATAATACACTACTCTTAATAGATATAGATACCTTCACAGCTGATCTCAGTCAGTACACTAAGTTCCCTATAAGTATTTATAACATCCCACTTCACCACAACTTCTCACATACTAGATATTGTGATATTGTATAACAGACTCACTGTCACTTCTCACATACTAGATATTGACTCACTGTCACTACTCACACACAAACTAATGTGATATTGTATAACAGACTCACTGTCACTACTCACACACAAAATAATGTGATATTGTATAACAGACTCACTGTCACTACTCACACACAAAATAATGTGATATTGTATAACAGACTCACTGTCCCTACTCACACACAAAATAATGTGATATTGTATAACAGACTCACTGTCACTACTCACACACAAAATAATGTGATATTGTATAACAGACTCACTGTCACTACTCACAAGATATTGTGATATTGTATAACAGACTCACTGTCACTACTCACACATAAGATAATTGTAATATTAAATAACATTCTAACTTTGCATAATACACACATACACAAATGACATAATCAAAACATTACATAAAACACATACACTACTCACACACACACACAGACACACACACACACAAGATAATTGTGACATGACATAACACACTTACAGTCACTAGTCCGGGAACTGCACGAGTACCACATGTTATTGACGATGATCAGCTAGCAAGTATGAAGATGTTAAAACGTGATTTATTTCATCAAGAACTTGACACGTCTAGACTTTAATGAAAATTGGCTTTCTTTCCAAGACAATTGTTATTCCTCCAAGTTATCTTACTTGTATTAACCAATATTTTAAATATCTATATTACGGTGGGTATGGGTTGTATGTAGAAGTAATTTGAATATTTAGCCAGAAACGGCTCGTTTTTAAGTATCTTGGTTCCGACACTTGGTCTCCTGTAACGTTATGGCAGAGCTTCCACTTGACCAGATATATCAAGTTGCTAGTGCGTCCTACTATCGCTAGGAGCTGATTGAAGCGTAAAGGAATATAACATGGTCACTTCGTCAGAACCATGTATACTAGCAATCCGTTAACCTTGATGTGGTAACGGTTAATGCAGTCAGTCAACTTCTGTCGTGAAGTGTCTGTTTTCTGAACACGTCTTTCTGTGGAACTCTGACGAAAACGCCCGCCATACATTGTCAGAACTGCTTGATGCACGAACCAATCAGAAGGTACCTTTATGCCGTGTTTATTAAAGCATTGTACAGTCAAAATGGCCTGGACTAATCTGTGCAGCCTGGTGGAGAATGACAATTAATTACAGACTTAGGAAAGAAGTATCACCTGGAAGAGGTCACTAATACGATATTGGACATATTGCTCTGCACGCCTGTGCAGAGAATTTTACGACCAGTAGCATATTAAGAGAGAAATCTCTGGTTAAATGAATCGAGGCCTCAGGTTGGTCCATAATTTTGCTGTTTAGAGTACGCATAGAATAAAATGCATTTTGGACAGTATAAAAGGTGTAGAATAATACAGAGCGTATTTTAGACTTTAGATGAAGAAAATCGCTCCAGGAATAACGTAGATACATAAATTCTTAGTTTTCCTGATTTGCACACATGGGCAGATTTTATATCCATTTCGGACTGCAAATATTAGGAGAACAGGAAAACCCCTCTGACGTCCGATCTCGGACTATATAT